>JASCZI010242243.1:14085-31377 GCA_036250425.1 Stylosanthes scabra | reverse complement strand
ATACAACAAACATAAAATATCATAAATATCATTTCAATTTTATCAATGATCAATTCCTTTTCACCGGACGAGGTAGTGTCCAAAGCATGAGTTACTTACTGTGACAGTGTACTTGCTTCTCTCAGAAGTTGTTTATTTGTGTTCGCATCTAATTCTCTTTTACTTGCTCGGATCGACTCTGCAGAAAAAACATGTACGAACAAAGGAATTGAATGTCGCAACCAACATTGTCTAATGACAATATATCTTAACAACAGAACATAGTGATAACTGCTAACCATTCAAAAATATTGTGTCAACTATGTTTCACGAAAAATCCAAAATCATGTTAAATAGAACCGAGCTTACTTCAATTGTATTTGTTCCCATTAAAGGATCATTGAAAGCAACACAAGATTATCACAACAATGCACATAGTTGACAACTGGTAAATGTAACTTCATCTATTAATTGACACAAACACTTAAACAATCAACTTTTCCTTTTCAGAGAGGATCATAATCGCAGACAGCAGAATCACAACAACAAATCAACAATACCAATAACATCAATTAAATTGAGCAACAACAACAAATTCCCAAAACTCCTCTCACATAATAACACCAACAATTAAAACAAACAAATAAAAAGAAAACAACAATGCAGGTTGAATCAAAAGAAACTAATTCATGAAAATGAAATGCACTCTTCATCTTCCAACTGATTAATCATGACCTATTTAATAATTGCGGAATAGCCACAAACACACACCATACAACGAATTCAAACCAAACCCAACCGTGGCACATTACAACAACTAATTAACAACTGCAAATTAAATTATCATCATAAATATGTAAAACAATTGTGAAACACCATACTCAAGAGGGAAGAATCTACATTGGAGATTATGATTGCTTTCCAAAATAATTACAAATTTGAAATGGATGAAAACAAAAACCAAATATGAAATTGAAAATGGAGAAAACTGTTTTACCTGTTTCTGCAGCTTCAGGAGAAGGAGGAAGATGAGGAACTGAGACAATTTCTTATGATAACAAAGCTAACACCTTACATGGCTTGAGGCAACCACGAGCGCGTCGTTCACTCCAGGAGTCTCGAAACCGAACGACGACGTGGTTCAGAGTGAAGCCCACCTCGAAAAATTCGATTCAGGCGTCCACTACCGCCCCTGCAACGGCGACGGGAGGTCCATCGTCGAGCTGCCACTGAACGGAAAAGAAGGGAAGTAGGGCGATCGCGAGCACAGCTTCCTGAACCAGAAGAAACGCAGAAGAACTTTGCATTTGTGTGTTACGGGAAATTTGGGGGTGGGATTGAAGGAATTAGGTTTTCTTTTAATTTTAGGGGCCTTTTGGTCATTTTGTTTTTTTAGTCCAAGTATTTTACCCTAAACCAAACACGATAATGAGACACACTAAAATTTAGTCCTTTCTAAACCAAACACAATACTCAAATTTAATTTAGTCCCAGTCTCTCAGTCTCACTTCTCTCTCACTTCTCTCAGTCTCTTTTCCAAACATAGCCTAAACCTCCTTCTTGCTCTTCTTCCATGGCTTTCATGCTCCCTAAAACCCTAACTGCCACTCGCCTTCTTAACCTAACCCATCCTCCTTTACTATTTCGCTCTTCACCTTCCCAACCAACCTCCTTCGTTCGAGTCATGAGCTCCGAGTCGACTCAGCGGGTCTTCCAGCTCAAGCACGACCCTTTAACCGGCAACTCCGAGTGGTTCATCATCGAAGATCAAAACGACGACGTTCCAAACTTCCCCAACCACCAGCACCTTCTAGCTACGACGTCGTATTTGGATATGCTTAACGATTCCCCAAGAAACACAGCATTTCGACAGGCCATTGAGAAAACCATCACCAAACCTTGCCGCGTTCTTGATATCGGGTACCCTAACCCTAATAATCAAACAATATAAAACAAAAATAAAATTTGTTTATTATTATTATTATTATTATTATTATTATTATTATTATTATTATTATTATTTCAAATTTGATGATTTTTTGAGTTGTGTAGTGCTGGAACTGGGTTGCTATCGATGATGGCTTCAAGAGCTATGAGTGGTGAAGGGTTTGTGACGGCGTGCGAGTCGTACCTTCCGATGGTGAAGTTGATGAAGAGAGTGCTGCGTGTTAACGGAATGGAAAGAAGAATCAGAGTCATCAATAAGCGTTCTGATGAACTCCATGTTGGTGTTGATGTGCCTTCACGTTTTGATGCACTTGTAAGTTTCACTGCATCAACTTGAAGATTTCTTTTTTCCTTTTTATTAGTTAATAATCAAATGGAGTTTATTACTGTACAATCACAGAGCTAAAATGATCTCATAAGCTTTTTCCTTTTAAATAATTCATTTAATTAGAAGATTAGTTGAAGAGAATGTATATATAGGTAAAGAGTCAACATGATAAGTTTTAGGGGGTTCCTCCTTGAAATGAATAGAAAATACAGATTGTTGATTGCAGGTGAGTGAGATATTAGACTCAGAATTGCTGGGTGAGGGGCTCATACCGACCCTGCAACATGCACATGACAATTTATTGGTGGAAAACCCTTTGACTGTGCCATATCGAGCAACTACATACGGGCAGGTATTTCAGAGGGACTTGATACATTCTTATTACCTGTCATGAATTTGTTTATTGTGTTTAAGGTGTGATAACAAATGTGATTTTGTATGCATTGTTGGTATGCAAGTATTCTTTTCATTACATTTTGTTTCTCTTTCTTTTGAGTCTCACACAAGTTGATGTCTCATCCTCTATGTCCCTACATCAGCTGGTTGAGAGTACATTCCTACAGAAGCTGCATGATTTACATAACAATGAGGCCAGTGCATTTGATGGAATTTGCCTTACCCCTACAGGACTTGAGAGTGTTTTAGGCATCAAACATCAGCAATATGCTATGCATTGTGATCCAATAGGGAAAGAAATAAAGTTGGTATGTATGTTTAATTAGAATCCTTTAACTCACATCATTAGAATTTGTTGGCAGTTTCTTACTTTATTTCCTACTAAACTTAAGACCTATCCAGCTTTCAGAACCCTTCAAAATTTTTGAATTTGATTTTTGGAAACGACCAGAGAGTTGTGGAGAAGCTGAGCTGTGCATAAAGGCGACTACTGGTGGTAGAGTTCATGCTGTTGTCTCATGGTGATCATATGTTACTACAGTTTTATGGTCATAGCATTTTATTTTATTTTATTTTTTAGTTTTTTATACAGTTGTAGTTCCATATGTGCTATAGGTGGGTACTTCAACTTGATCGTGAAGGAACAATCTATTACTCCACGGCTCCTAGGTGGACAAACTCAACAACCAGTACAAGTGAGAGTTTGTCGTGATTAATTCATGTAGTTTGGGTGCTAAATGGATATGCTTTATTTGATTAATCACAGCATGTTATATGAAAGTTTCTAGTGTGTACTATTTTACAATCATCAGTCATCACATATGATTATATTTTGATGCTACACCAGGTTCTGTTCATTGGTGTGACCACTGGAAACAGTGTGTTTGGTTCGTTCCTGGCAGTGGTGTTATGGTATCCAAAGGGGAAGAAGTTCATGTACATGCTACTCATAATGAAACTAGTATCTCATATAGTTTGTATGCTAAGGGACTAAAAACCGAGGTTTTGCACCATGGACTGAAAGCTGCAGATTTGCATCTTGTACTATCCCCTGAAAGGGCTGCAATCTATGGAGACAAAGAATGGAGGCTTTTGATGTGGAAAGCTGTAGAAAGTGCAGTAAGCTATTTTGTCCTACCTTTCACTTCTCGAGTATCAAATTTTTATGCAGAAACGACTTTTTCTTCCTTTATACTAGACTGCTAGTTAACCTCTCCTTTTTCCTCATGATATATATCAATTTTACAGTTGGAGGGAAAAAGTCGTCCATTATGCTTGATTACGGATGATAGTGTATTTTTACCTCTCCTTGTGGCGCATCTTGCTGAAGAATCACATGTAATTTCATTGCTCCCGGGGCTGATGGATAGAGGTTCCCAATATTTGCAAGCTGTTGCTCAGGCAAATCATATATCACCCGATCGCATAGAAGTTCTCGGAAAAAGGGTGAAACAGCTCACCATAAATGATACACACGAGAAAAAGGTTGAATTTTCTTGGTTGCACTTGCTTGGTATATTCAATTTCAAGTTCTATGATAAATCTACAGCATAGGTCACTTTTTAAATGGAAAACGTGGATAGTTTTCCCACGAATGGATGCTTGGATATTATAGAATGGAACAGATTAATTTAACATGTCCTTTTTACTGACATTATGTTTTTGTTGAGTCCACCCCACCTTCTCTCTGTCTCCTTATTTTGAACTGTTAAAGACACGTTCTAAAATAACCATACATGCATTAATTGTCTTATTGTAGGTTGTTCTGTTAATTGCAGAACCTTTCTATCTTGGACTTGATGGCATGCTTCCATGGCAGAACCTGCGTTTTTGGTATCCTTTCAAATCTTAATAGTTGCTATTGCAGTGATCAACTTGGTTTGCTGTATCTGTTCTATTGTGATTTCATACGTGCGCTTGCATTTTCTTATGAGTTGCTTTTTGGCTCCATTGTACATTCAGGAACGACCGGACCATACTTGATTCCATCCTCGCTTCAGATGCCGTGGTTATCCCTAGCAGAGGAATGTTGAAGGCTTGTGCCATCTCTCTTCCTGTAAGCAAAATACATAACATCAACTGTCAACTTCAAAGAAAAAGCCTTGAATATATATATATATATATATATTAGCATGAAAAGGCACTGGTCTCTGTTTGTGAAACTGTGCAAGGAACCAAGTGGGCCCAAGTTTTTATCTTTTTCCCCTGGTAGTTCGGCTACATACATGGATTAATCACTATTGAGACAATTTCTGCAGGATCTTTGGAAAAGTCGCCATTGCTTGAATAAGATAGAAGGTTTTGACCATACCGTGGTAAACTCTACAATGGGGGCTTGTGGTCAACTACCTGGATTGGAAGAGGGTCCTTGTCTGCCATACTTCGTCTGGCAGTGTGGAGATTTTGATGTAATTAACTTGCTAACTAATCCACTCTATGCATTCTTTCACTAGTACCAACCCAAGCTTATTATGTACAATGTTTCAGGTTCTTAGTGAGACATTTGATGTAATGGAGTTTGATTTCTCAAAACAAATAAGCCAGTGTCAAGGAAGATCTCAGGTATTATAATATATCACATTGTTATTTTTTATTCCCTTCAGCACTTGGTTGATTTGTGCTCTATAGTGTACTAGGACTGTGATGTCGAATAACTATAACAGATTGTTTCTGGAGTATCCTACTTTATGAGGCTCTTTAAAAATGAAAATTGAGAAAAAAGAATCTTAATGCTGAATACTAAAGGTTTATTAGAGCAGTTGTAACATTACTTTACAAATGCAGTTCCCTACATTAAACTCATTATATCTTACAGAATGTTAAATATTTAATGCGTGCTTTAGGAATATTTATAACAACTCATTGTTTGATTTTTATATAACTTTTTAAACATTATAAAAAGAAATAGTGCTGTCAGTGTTCCTGGCAGGAGCATATCCTTCTTTATGTTAGTTTTACATTATGAATATTGATGATTTTCGGTCACAGGTTAAATTCACCAAGGCCGGGGTATGCCATGGATTTGTACTATGGATTGATTGGGTGATGGATCCACAAAATTCTTATGTGATATCAACTGGTCCAGGTCACACCCAATTCCCTTATGAATATTGAGAAATCCTCTGAAGACCCACTTCATCTTTCAGATTGCATGTTGCACTCATCAGTCACCACCCAAATAACAGATGAAAAATGATTCAATAAACAAGATTGAACTTCTATTAGCATCCAGAACTTTCATATGAGCTATTATTTATTCTTTCCATTTTATGATTACAGATAAGAGGCATTGGAAGCAGGGGGTAAAGCTTCTTGGAACACCTAGAACAGTAGGACCAACCGACGCATCTGAAAACATCGAAGCATGTCGTTCTGCAGTTCTAGAAGCATCTTTTGATCCATCCAATGGGGACCTCAAAATTATACCTGATTTCTTATGATGCATTTTCCTGCTGAATTGGTTATGATGCATTTAACCAATGGCAAATAACATTGATGGGCAGCTAACTGCTGGTTGAGGACTTGAGGCTCTTCTTTTAGTTGGTTAAAGGTTTGTATTTGCTGTGATTTCTGTTATTCTGTTGCTTTTTACGGAACTTAAGGGTGTTTTTGGTTTACATTTTTATTTTCTATTTTTATTTTTAGTGTTTTCTGAAGAAGAAAAAAGAGAAAACAAAATTTATTGTTTTCACCTGTTTTTCTTTTTTCTTCACAAAATAACAATGAAATGTAAACCAAATGCACCCTAATTTTCTTTGAAACAATTTGGATTTCAAGCAACAGAATGTTCATGTTTGTAGAGTGAGAAATTAATTTAGGGGGACTAATTTACTCCTATTACTGTATCAAGTAGTGTAATTTTATGAATTTTACATAGGATTAGTTCTCCTAATTATCTGATAAGCTGGCACCAGTGGTAAAAAGGGCAAAGCACAACACCACTGTTGTACAGTTTCACTTGTTAAGGAATGACTAAAAAATGCACCAACTTTGAGATCAGTGTCTGATGAACCAAGTCAATGATTTCATTGTTATGTTATGATTCGGTTGTATTACTCATTGCATGATGCACTAAGTTTACTAATCTCATCCAAAGATGCTGTTTTTAAAAATTTAACATATTATTTGGTATTAGCATTAATTATTATTTAGAATTTAAATTATGAAAATTACATGTTTATCCCATGAATACTTATTAAGGTTAAAATTGACTAAATAATATTGGGTCAATTCAAAAGTAAAAGTTCTAAAATTTAATAAACATACCATTAATTCTTTCTAAATTACATATTGACACAAGGTCCATCAACATCCATCATATTCTTCTGCCCTTGAAGAACTTGCCATAAATCTATAAGTAGAGTTTTCAGCACATTGGGCTAAAATATTTGTTAAAAAGAAAAATAGCAATTGAATGGCTGATTCGATTCTACTATTTAATATTGTATTAGATATTTAACAATTGAAAGTTGAAACTTACACATAATTCAGTTATGATATTTTCTACTGATGTTAGTTGTTAGATCTTAGATGTCTCATATTTAAATAAAAAACGTGCAACATTTTCTATTCATGGAAATCAATAGTTCCCAATAGGATTGAACCATCCCCACGTGATTTTAATTGTCAAATTACAACGAAGAACATGACTTTTATGCAGTAGAGATAAGCATCAAAATGTAATACGGTATGCGCAGCAACTCTATGAGACTCACTTCATGGTTATCCAAGTTCCATGTTTATTTTTTTTATTTTTTTTGTAAAGTTCCATGTTTAGTGCCTTCCCAGTTCCCCCCTTCACTCCCTTTTTCTAATAACAAAAAGTCAAAAACTACCAAGTTACACTATATCTAACCTTAAATCATTATTACCATTTAAGGTACATCATGATTTATAGTATTCACGTCATTCATCTTAATCATAATCTACCTGTACCCATTTATACACTCTATACATTTCTTGTCCTTTTTTTTCTATTTTAATTTCTGTATTGATGTACACTATTTTCGTACTATACGTAATTATTTTTATGCTATAGTATGTTGTATTCATGTATTTTTTGAATTTTTCTATGCCAATATTTATATTTTCTGTATTGTAAATTGGATATATAAGATAGTACAGTGCTACATATAGCATTATCATAATCATATATATTTAAAATATTTTCTAATCTTTTGTTAGAAATGGAAAGAAATTCTTTTTCGACAAATAAGATTTGCAAATGTGAAAAAAGAAAAAAATATTTGCAAATATGCTCCGAAATAACTATGAAAAAAAATTGCTTATAATACTAATAAAAATACAATTTGTCAAGTTAAAATGTCAAAATCAAACTAACTTCCATGTTCAATTTCAAATACTAAAGACATTAACTCCTATTTAATTTCTGACTATTCTTTGGGACTGTAACCAACATTATGAGGAAAATCTGTATACCTATTAAAAACTGCTATTCACTTTAATTTTTCGCAACAAAGCAGATAAAAAACATAGGACCATATGTATTAAATCACAGGAGTAGTCCCTTTCCAACCAAACAAACCAGAAAATAATTAAAATAAGAGTTTAGTCATCATCTCCTCTAAGATCACATGTTAATATTACTATTAATTAGAAGATTATAAATCTTTTATTTTAATAAATATAAGACAAATCCTTGAAATTTTGAATTTTTTATTAATTTTTATTTTATAAATATTTTTTACTAATAATCTTAACATCTATCCTTAAAATATATAATAGTTAAACCCTTAAAATATAATAATATAATTTGGTTACATTGAGAGTTTAAAATGTTTTATACAATTTTCTAATTCCATTATCTTTTAATAAATATTTACAAAACCAATGAAAATATGTTGTTTTAGCTGGTGTAACTTTATGTAGCTAAATACACATATAAAATTATCTTACAAACTTTATAGCTCTCATCTCATGACCATAGAAAGAAGAGTAAAAGAAAAGGCAAAGCAATCATGTTTGTAAAAAAGAAAAATCCCCAAACCCTACAACAATTATAGTAGTCTAGTACAGTTCCACAACCATATGTTCCCTCAACAAATTCCCTAAGAAAACATCAACTTCAATTCATAAATAGAATTCCCACTTTGGTCAATTAGCAAGTTTCATTTTAATTTGACTACTCCATATATATAGTGTAAAATGGGGCTCCATATGGTGGCTTTAGCGAAGTTCCATGGATTGAGACCAGCCATGGTTACGACTGGGATGGTGTGCAGTGTTCTAAAGTTGTTGATGGGGTTCAGGATTTGGCGTGATGAAGCAGTTCACCAATCAAGGTTGTTCTTGTTCAGATTGGGTCACATAGCCTTCAACAGGGACACTCCACTTTCCACTACTGCTAGATTGGAACGTGCTCTCAGATTGATCTGGGGAGCACTCCCTTCAAACACTTCATCAACGTCCGCGGCGACGGCCACGGCGGAGGAGGAGATGATGGAGATTGGAGATGACACCTATCATTCCCTATCAATGTTTGCACTCTAATCATTCTTAATAATAATAGTAGCAATCACTCTCTTTGTTGCATTAAGTATGTTTCATGTTTTTACTTGATTCGTTCCAGTTCCTTCTTACTTTCTTGACTTGCTTGAGTTTCTTTCTCATCCAAATTCCAATATTTATTATTATTATTATTATTATTATTATTATTATTATTATTATTATTATTAACCTATTTGTTACCGATACTTTTCGATAAATAACTTGCGAATAATTTTATTTATTATATTTTAAATAATCTATTTCTAATGATCTCTTTTTGCTACTTTAGATAATTTATTTTTTATTATTTTGAATCATCAGAATTTTACTATAATGTTTTCATGTAATTTTTGTATGCTATTTTTCTTCTTTTTGTTATTTATGATTTTTTTTCTTCTCGGTATCACGATGTTTAGTTGTTTATCTGATCATATATGAATTTCAAGACATGAATTAGGATCATGATCACAATGATATATATTTTTTTGGAAGCAATATAATGAAGCGGTAAAAATCATATTCAGATAAAGATTTTATCTTAAAGATTACGCTTTAAAAGAAAACAATAATATTTTTAAAAATATAATACTTTTATATATACTAAAATTTAATAATTTAATAATAAAAATAAAAAATTTTTATTATGATGTATTCAATATATGTCAGGACTTTATATAATTTGTGTTTATAGCCTTTACAACAATAATATTTTCAGTAGAGGGAAGTTAATTTTCTAGATATATTATGTATATCTGATATATCAGGAACAAAATATTTCAATTGTAGTATGAATAGTGACTCAACTCCCAAAGGTCGTGTGTTGTAGAGAGGTCGTGTGTCGTAAGTTAACGTGCCGTTTCGTCAGAATTTGTTATTATCGTGTCGTAAAATAACTTCTTTAACGAAACTACGTGCCTCAAGTAGCTTCTTTTTTTTTTTCTTGTTCTTTTAATTCGTACCTCGTCGCTTTTACTGTAGCTCGCTTCTTAGAAAAAGTCTATCACTTTTTGCGTTTTGTTGAGTTTGAATTTTAAAAACATTTAAAAGTAGAGCTAATAAGTAGATGTCAAGTAGAACTAACAAGTCTGTGTTGTTTTTTTTTTTTTTCTTCTTTGTTGGAGTTAAGCCCTTAGCTTTCGCCGTTTTTTTTAGACTGAACTTTTTTCTTCTTCTCTTTTGAATATTTGAACCATTTAATTCTATTTGTTGTAGCTAATCTTCCTTTTCTTTCTTTTTCTTTTTGGCATCTAATCTTAAAATAGCACTAAAATCCAATTGACAGCCATGATGGAAGTGCTAGCATTGCTTTTGTTTTATTTCCGTAGAGACTTAAGTTGCTGCTCATATGGTGGTGAGATGGTTTACCATAGCTTTGCAACCTCAGAAAGAAACCATGAAAAAATTTTTATCAATAAATTCAATTCATGCTTATTACATGGACGTGAAATTAAATGAGCGTTGTAATCACAACTCCTTTTTTTGTCATGAGAATTGTAGACAGATGTGCATTCTTCCATTTTGATGGATAATGGTATTATTTAAGCAACTTTTAGAATCCTCCAGGAAAACCAAACATAGCGAAGATAAAGAGTAAGGATGAATTGAATAAAGAGTAAAAAATGGTATAGCAAGGATATATTGCTACGTTGATCATGGCGTATTCAATAGATGTCAGGACTTTAGATAGTCTGTGTTTACAGTAGTTACAACAATCACACTTACAGTAAAAAAAAGTTAATTTCCTAGACTCATAATTACTTCCAACTATATGTGTATTATGTGTATCTGATATATAAAATAGACTCTCACTGAAAGCATTTATAATGTTAGGCTTTATTTTGGACCATTTTTTTGAGATCTATCTAACTTTGTTTAATCTAATTTTGGGCCAGATTTATTGTATCAACGATAATTAAAAAAATTATTTTTGTCTATAATAATTAAAGTTTGAGATCTTTATTTTCTTTTAAATAGACTTTACTTTTTTCCTTTCATGTTTATTTATCAGAAATTCAGAATTGCACAACTAATATTATAACCAGAATTCATCACTTAAACATAAAGGAAAAAATATCTGAAACTTTAAAAATATTTAAAACTCAATTAAAAAAATCTAAAATTCGAGTTGGAGAAAGATGTTTAAGATGAGAGAGCGAGAGAAAAACAGTATTTTTAAATAGATTCTATTCTAAATTATATGTAAACTTGTAATGTTAGCTGAAATTAGTTGCTATAATATTAGTATTCTAATATTGTTGTTAGTTTAACCGTTGAAATATTATCTTAATATTAGTTGGCGATTAATAGTTAGCCTCTTTATAGTATCGCAATAGTTAGCCTCTTTAAACCTTTTCATATTAAGAGCAATATAATTCATGTTAAAAGCAGGGACGGACATACCGAGGAGAGGGGATAATAATAGGCTTGGCCCCAATTTTTTTTTAAGAAAATTAGTAGTATTAATAAATTTAAAATAATTTTATATACATATAATTAAATATATAAATATTAATTATCTTTAATAATTAAAAGTCCAATAATAATATTTAAAAATAATCAAATTCAAATATTATCTATCTTTAATAATTAAAAAATTAGAATAAAATCACTACTAATTAATAATAAATTATAAAAATTATTAAAGATTATATTAGATATGGGTAATGCTATTTGAACAAGTGGTTTTGGCCAATTAAGTATAATCAAGTGGTTTATTTCTATGATAAATAGAATATTATTTCGGTGTCAAATAGTATAAAAAAGTGCAACTAAATAAAGTTCTATTTGACACCGAAATTATCTTCTATTTAGCATAGAAATAAATTACTTGGTTGCACTTGATTGTCGAAAACCACTTGTTCACGTAGAATTATTGATTAGATATTATTATATTGATAATTGATTGCTCCTTATTTTTTATCAATCACCTTCTCTTCCAATCTTTTATTTTATAATTGTTTCTAAATACACTAATGTACAAATCACAAAGCTCCACGCCTCCCACTCTCCCGGAGTTCACCAAGCTCCACGCCTCCCAATTCCCAAAATCCACCAATCTTAATTCAAGTAAGTCTATTCTTCACTCTTTGGATTATTCTTCAACTTTTCATTCCAGTAATATTGTAAGTCTAAAGTCTTGCCATTCGCTAATTGTTTTTTTATTTTTTAAAGATACACGTGCTTTTTGTTAATATATTTTTATAGTGTATTTTAAATTTTATAATTTATTTATGTGACTTTATATTATATATGATTTGGCCTCCAAAGTACTCATCCTGGATCCGTCCCTAGTTAAAAGACAAACGATTAGAGTCTTTGCTTAAGTTAAAAAAAAAATTGTTTAAGTTTTTTTTTTCATATCTTGTTTTCATTTTTTCTGCAAAATCCTTGAAATAGAAAATATTTAAAATAAAATTAAAAAACCAAACAAGCTCTTAGATACCAACTTAAGTCAAGGGGGATATTGCAAAGATTACATTTAATATTTTCCTCGTTTGAAAATCACATGACTAATTTTTTGTTAGAGGCCAATTGCCTTATTAAAGTACTCAATAAATGATTTTGGGGGCGTAGATTTGGGTCTTGATAGTTCTATTATTATTATTATTATTATTATTATTATTATTATTATTATTATTATTATTATTATAGATGAACAAGTAGTTTTACCAACCAAGTGATTAATCAAATAAATTTACTTACGTGCCATTTTCTCTTATTACGCTCTTTCTTTTTTTAAACGCACCAAAACCAGTTTTCATTTTAATTTCTTCTTCTTCTTTTTCTTCTTCTTCTTCTTTTTTGCAATTTTGTTGATTTCATCGTTTGATTCGTGTAACTCGTGGTTCATTATTTTCGATTTGACTGTTTTCTGCAATCTTCTTCTTCTACATCATTCTTCTTCTTTTTTCTTTATGTTTTTACGTGAAGTAAGTTCGTTTTTTATTCTAGATTTCATCTTCGTTTTCGTTTTCTATTGTTAGATCTTGTTCTGCAATTTTCGTGTTTGTTTCATCTTCGTTTTCTATTGTTTGATTTTGATCTTTGTGTTTTGTATTTTACGTTGTGCTAGAATTGAAGTTTCTAATTTAGATTCAGCATTGGAATTGAATTCGGATCCTTTATGTGAATTAGAAAACACAAAACAAGTTTTACGTCTTTTTGGAATCAATTTAGTGTTGCTTAGTTTGGTTTCGAATCAATTTACTTATTACATTATAGCATTTTGTTGTGTTTATGTGTTGCATTTTATTTCGGTGCATTTGAGTATATCTTTTGTTTAATAATAGTTTTATATTTCTGTACATTATTATTTTTTATTTCGGTGTATTATACATTTATATTTGTGTACATTGTTATTTTTTATTTCGGTGCAGTTTTGAGTTTTACATTATTTTTTAATTTTGAATTTTACAACATTAACAGCAGCAGCAATAACAACAGCAATATAAAATAAAGAAAAAGAACACAAAGAATAAGAACAACAATAATGATAGCAGTGTAAAACAAATAAAAAAAAGATGGTTGTTCTCTTTAAATTATAGTTTTTAGTGTTCATTTTTAATGTGTTCATATCATAATATTTGTGTACAGTTCAGAGTATTATTTCGGTGCAATATTTGCACTCTGAACTTAGTGTGGAGGTTTTTTGAAGAAGAAGAAGAAGAAGAAGAAGAAGAAAACATGGAAAAAGGAAGAAAAGAATAAGAAGAAGAAAATGGATACATTTGAGTGATAACTTCCAATATTGTAATTCCTTAAGTACATTTCTATTGTGGTATGGAGTGTGGTCATGTCATATATGTATTGTATTTATTATTCTAGTGAAGAGTCTATCTAAAATATGATTGTTCTCTTTAAATTGCAATTTTTAGTGTTCGTTTTTAATGTGATCATGTCATAATATTTGTATACAATATTATTTGTGTACATTCTAAAGTATTATTTTGGCGCAGTATTTGCATTCTGAATTTAATGTGGAGGATTTTTGATTCCCTAGCTTGATTTTAGTTTTCATTAATCAATACAAAATCAAACCCAAAAGCAATACATAAACATAACATAAAGAAAATATATAATTATATTAATGAAAGAATTTGGATTCAAATTCAGTTTGCAAAACAGAAACAAATCATGCTAATTAACAAAGAGTTTCATGTCTAAATTATTATATCATTATTATTATATTATATTACAACAGGATAAAATTGGCACCAAAAATGCTGACGTGGTGCATTCTGGTATCAGTATTTCTATCTCTCTCTTCTATGCGATATTTTAGTAAAGTAATTAACAACAATAATTAGACGAATTTACATTTAATACAAAACAAATTAATCATAATCAATTCATGTATCAATTAGTTAATTTGATTATCAATCTCACGTAATTTATGATAATTTATATGAATTATTTCACTTGAATGGAGTAAATATTAATTATTTAGTAAATGATAAACAAGGTAAGAAAATATATCAAATAATTTAATTTAATTGTTTTTTATCATCTTCTCTCTATATATAAAGGACAGACATGTTTGATACTCCTCTCGCAGGTACGACCTTGATAATTTCGTAAACTTTTTGTTTCTAACCTATTTTGAATGAAAAGTGATGGATTTGATTTAGTTTATTTTTATATTCTTTTATATATATGAAATGCAATGCACTTCTTTCTCTTTCATTTTTTTTGTCATATCCTACAACTTCTGTAATTTCTTTATTATTATTATTTTTTTTATCTCTTATAAACCTTAGTTTTATTTTATGTTTATTTTTCTCTAACGTATTTTGAATAATGGTTCTTAAAGATATTATTTTATTGACTAACATTTTGATTTTTTTTGTAGTATTTTTGTAGAAGATGATTAACAAGATCCTTCTTCGATAAGATTTTCTTGAACTTGTTTTTAATAATAAGTATGTTAATGTAATGTATTTTTTTTTAATTAAAGTTGATCTATTTAATCTATAAATTAGAATTCTTTCATTCTTTTATTAATCCAATCCTTTTTTTTTTTAATTTTGTAATGCTTCTTCGTACTCAAATTTCGAATTTTGTTTCATTTGACTTTATAGAATAGTAGTCTTTTTGTCACACTTACAATACATTATGTTGCATTTATCTTAAAAGAGAACAAAAAAAAAAAAAATTAATATTAGGAGTGCATATTTGTATTCAAGAGGAACAGCTCCTCTTGAATCTTGAAATGACTCTACTAATAAATAATGTGCTATTTCATTCAAAATATATAAAAAAAAAAAGCACTATGAATTTTGAAATAGTAGCATGATAAACATGTTGATTAGTGGTCAATGTTGTTTATAATTTCTTTTGGATCTCAATTTTGCAAAGCTTAAAAATTTGGAAATTAGAATCTAATTTTGATCCAAATGTTTATCTTGTTACTATTTTAGTAGTTTGAATATAAAGACATAACTTATGGTGCATTTTTTTTTTTTTTACGTCATACACATATTATGTCAATAGTTTTAGCTAAAATCAAACTTTAATTTTGATGTTTAAAGAAATATGCAATATTGAATATGCAGCTAGTATAATTTTTTTTAATTTATTAAATTTATTTAAACAGGTAGAGAATTATTTGTTATCATTTTCAGTACTATATCATTAATTTTACTAAAATCAATATTTAAGTATATTATTATTATTATTATTATTATTACTATTATTATTATTATTATTATTATTATTATTATTATTATTGTCATAGCACGTTCGGATGTTAGTACGAAAGTAATTTATATTAATTATATTAATAGAAACACATATCAATATTTATTAAATGATTCTATGAAAAAGTAATTAATCACACAAAATTATTCAAATCAACTCAATTGTAATTAATTAATGGTTACAACACATAGTAGCCAGACATGCTGACGTGATGCATTCTGGTGTCATTATATTTTCATTTCTATTCTGTGTAAAATTTTAATAAAGTAATTTATATTAATTATATTATAAAATATAGATCGATATTTATTGAATTATTATTTAAGAAAATAATTAATCATACGAATAATTCATATTATATAATAATTACAAAAGCATAGTAGCCAGACATGCTGACATAATACATTTTGGTGTTGATTTTCATACGACTCTATTCTAAATTTTATTTTGGAAAGTATATTAATTTATCAAATGATAAGATTTATTAAAATTAATAATTAATTATAGTAAGATTTGTCGATAATTGAACAAAATTATTTATGATATCTTTTTAATAATTGCATTGATTCTTTCTTATATCTTGAACATTATATATATAGTGTTACATAGAGCAAGTGAATTTTTATCGATTTCTTTTTTCTTCTATTGTCACTATTTCATACAATATATTTTTCATTTGAAATTGATTTATACAAGATATAAATATTCAATTAAATATAATTGTATTAAATATATATAGGTCAATCAAATTTATTTAAAAAATACGATAATAACTTAAACATATATGATTTGAAATTAATATGATAATTATATATAAATAAATAATATGTATAATTGGCAATTAATATTAATAACAATGAATCGTGTATATATACATTTTGTGTGTGAGTGAATGAAATCAAACATATTAAGATAAAATATTATTAAGACTTATTATAGTACAATCATATTAATTAAGAATTTTTTCCTATATTTTAGAGTAAAGCAATCATTACTTAGAAAAATAATTTATATTAATATGTTAATGAAAACATATCTGTATTTATTATATGTTTATTTGAGAAAGTAATTCATTATAAAAATTATTTATATTATATAATTATTACAATAAATAGTAACCATATATTTTGTTATTGATATATCTTTTATCTTCTTTATGAAATTTTAAAAAATTAATTTTTATTAATTATATTAATTAAAATATAAACCAATATTTATTAAATGATAGTAATTAATCTCATAAATCATTTATATCATATAATGGTTATATTAAATCAATTAATGATTTGTGTGTATAGAGCTAACCTTGCATGCATGTGTTAATCTTCTTATGTTTCTCTTCTAACTATTAATTTAGGAAGTATATTACTTATTAAATGATGAAATTTATTAAAATTAATAATTGATTACAATAAGATTTAATTTGTTAATAATTATAA
>JASCZI010242243.1:0-13985 GCA_036250425.1 Stylosanthes scabra | reverse complement strand
TATATATATATATATATATATATATATATATATATATATATATATTTTAAAATATATGACTTTAATTGATCTATTTAAAATGATAAATATTTTTCGTGCATTGCATTGTTACATACACTAGTTCCTATCTTAAGGAAAGAAAGAAAGAAAGAAAAAAGTGCAAATACAAACATGAAAGGAAAAAGAAGAAAAAGATGCAAATACAGACATGGAAGAAAATAAGAAGAAAAAGATGATGATGATTATTTTATTTTTGTACATTATTATTTTTTATTTCGGTGTAATATAATTTTATATTTGTATACATTATTGTTTTTATTTTGGTATAGTATAGCTTTATATTTGTGTACATTTTTATTTTTTATTTTCGTGTAGTATAGCTTTATATTTATGTACATAGTTATTTTTTATTTTGATACAGTATAGCTTATATTTGTGTACATTATTATTTTTTATTTCGGTGCAGTTTTGAGTTTTATATGATTTTCTTAGTTTTAAACTTTACAATAATAGCAACGATAACAACAATAACAACAGTAACAACAACAACAATGACGATGACGGCAGCAGCAAAAGGACGATTTCTAATGTTAATTCGGACCGTGATCATAATTGGTTCACGATTAAATCGATTTGACCGATCGATCCGATCTAATTTTCAGAACTATGTCCTCAACACACTTGCTTAACCATTAAGACCAATTCATTGGTTTGGTTTGTTTATTTAATTTTTTCCATGGTATCCCAAAATTCAGCTAGTCGAAAATTAATTCGCATCTGAGTTTTAAATGAGTTGCATAATTTAAACTCCTGACACTGGTTAAACAGGCTACTGTGCTGATTGGTATTGGCCTATTAGGAGTAAAACTAGCTCACTAATTAACTTCCATAAACCAAATTCGTTCTCATCCGAAGCCCAATAAGGCCCAAAAATCAGAAAAGCCCGATTAATCCAAAAAAGTTTCTCATCCCGTTACACTATTTATTCCTTCCCCTTCTCTCATAGTCATACACGCTCTTTTACTTTCTTTTCCAATCAACGACTCATCGTCGTCATCTTCTGGCGGTTCCTCTACAAAACCAAATTCGTGCATCACAACCAGTGACGACCTCAAAACTCCGTTTCAGAAAGCTCGTTAATCAAAGAACGAACCACCCATGACGACGGCTGCGCGACCTACATGGGCTCCGGCGAAGGGTGGCAACGAACAAGGCGGTACCCGAATTTTCGGTCCCTCACAGAAATACTCTTCCAGAGACATCGCTTCCCACACCACCCTCAAGCCCAGGTACGATTCCTTTTTTCCCCAATTTTATTTAGTTTTTATTCAATTTGGAATTTGAATCTAGGGTTTCGTTACGCGTAGTCGAACTTTGGGATTAAATTTTTTATTAGGTTTTTCTGTGAAGATTATATTTATAATCGAAAAGCCGCAAGGTGTTGTGTTAGTATGAATCTGTATTTTAGAGTTAATCACTTAATAATTTAGGTTGAAAGTTGAAGCTCTTTTGTAATTTTAGATTTGTGGCAACTGGTATTATTTGTTATGAGAAATGATAGATCCTCCTAATTGGTTGTTTTACTTGCCTATTTTGCAACTGCGGTTTCCAAGTTTTCAATGTCAGATCCTATTGAGATATGTTGCTTTGATTGTGGGAAACAGTGTTACCTATTACCCCGTTACCCGGCCTTCTCTTTTGCTTAGAGAACCTCTCCATGGTTCTTTTTTGGTGTACATTGGGGGTTTTGAACCAGGGATAATGGGGTAGGGAAAGTCTAGCAGAATAATCTGCACCAACTGAGCTAGCCCCAATTGGCTAGAACCTCTCCATGGTTAAGGGAAAAAAAACAATGGTTTCTAGTATGTAGGGTTCCTTTTAAAATGCTGCAAGATATTCACCCACGTACGGAGAAAAGGAAGGTTCAAGCTAGAGCAGCAAAAGTAAACATTTATTAGCAAATTTTCGACTTACAAAAATGATAATTTCTCATTTCATATATGAAACAAGAGTGGAGGTGCAAAAGTTTTTGTCCCAGTATAGTTTTAGCACAAATTAGAACTGAAATATACAAAATGATTTCCTGCCACAGCAATAGTCATTCTCATTGTACCAAATTATGTATACTTTTAAACTAGAAGAAGCTGCAGAAGGATTTCAGTTATAAGAAATTAAATCCAATTAGCCAAATAGTTAGCTAATAAGGATGAACTGGGTAGGTAACCAGAGAAGTATATTCTTTGCTTATATTTGTATGGGGCGGAGCTAGAACATATTCTTAGAGGGGGCCATATAGAAAATAATATAACTTTATATGAGAGAAAAAAATAAAACTAGCGGGGGCTAATGTAAAAATGAAAGGTTTTATGCATTAAATTTTTACTTTAGGGGGGGTGCCCCCCCTTCCCTTATACCACCCTCCGCCCCTATGATGCTCTTATTTGCAATATATTTTGTACCAATATGGAATTTGGGGCAATTTTGTCAAGTAAAAAGTGTTCGCATTTCCCTAGTGTTTGAATAATGGGAAGTTTGAAAAGTACTTTTTAGGGGTTAATGGGTAGCACTTTTGAATTCATTTATTAGATTATTAGATGTTGGTGAAGTGATTGAAGAGTTACTGGCACTGGGTTACCAACTTTATTTACTAACACTTCTCAATTAGTGTGGATGCAGTTAGTTGTGGGTGTCATTGCTATTTTCATCATCTTCTCATGTTCTGTGTGATATTTTTTATGTTATCTCCTTTTGTTATTTTGTGCCTTTGATCATTTACTGATTAAAAAAGATTCTCAATATTAATGTTGCATGTTAAAATGTTATTTCTCATATAACTGCCATATCTTTGCCTCCCTAATGAATGTGTTTTAAATTTTCCAGGAGAGAAGGCCAGGACACAGAGGAGGAATTGAAGAGAAGGAACCTACGTGATGAGCTAGAAGAGCGTGAGAGGAGGCATTTCTCATCTAAAAATAAATCTTATAATGGTAAAAATTTCAATAGTGATACTTAAAACCTCTACGATGCAAAAACTCATGTTGGATAAGCTTCTATCATCATCATCATCATCATCATTATGGGTTGGCGATATGCCAATTTCCAGCGGTTCATATGTTCTAAGCTATTATATTCTAATATTCTGATTTCTATGTTTTGGCAGATGACAGAGATCGTGGAAAGGGTAGCCATCTTTTGTTGGAAGGTATTCTCGTTACTGAATGTTATACATCAAATATTTTGAGCATGATCTTTCATTTAAAAATAGAAACAAAGAAAGCATAACAGCATTCTGTGTTCAATATTCTCATTTGGTGGATTTTTATTGTAACAGGTGCAAAGAGAGACATTGAAGATCGCATTGTTGCACATAGTATTGATGCAGACGATTCTGATGTTGAAGTCAAAAGTGATAATGAGAGGTTTGTAATCTGAAAACTGAAAGACATTTAAATGTTAGCGGTATTGAGTGGTACATAATGAGTTTGCTGGTTGCGTCCTTTATGTGCCGCTGATTTAATTAAAACCATCTTTATTGCTGCTATGTGCAAGCATGTTAGTATTAGTAAGTGGTAACATGACAAAAACTTACCACATACAGCCTTATGGGAATAATGATATCTCATTATGTATGCATTGTTATCATTTGGTCTGCGGTTTGCAAAGCAATAATTGATTAATACTTTATTTACTAAATTTAAAGCATAACAACTTCTCGTAATGCTTACTCGAGTACAGATGGATCAAAATATATTATTTGTGCAATGGTTACTATCACTTATAGACACTTAAGCATTAGTATATGTATGTGTTATCATAGCTTTCACCATTTGAAGTTACTTGATTAGCAAATAGCAATTGAATGTGTTTCTTTTGTCACATTTGTGTTCATTTGAAATAAATCCAAATAATCTCAAACCAAATGAATGCTCAGTCATTAGATGGTTTGTTGTAACCTGGGAAGGCATGCTTCTTTATTTCTCCTTTTAGGGTGGGACTTGCGTGATTTTGTTCTCTATTTTGTCTTCTTAACACGTTAATTTATATATATCTTTTTTATATTCTTATTTAGCAGTTGATATTTTCAATCTCATAATTTCTTGTCCTCTTGTGTGTTGTTGGCTGCTGCATTTTAAATGATCTGTTCTGGTATATGATGTCAAGCTTCTTACTTCAACTTGTGGAATCAAACAAGTGTTTTAAGTTAAATTATATTTCAATTTAAGTTTCATTTAATGTATGTCAGTGACGATGATGAGGACGATGATGAGGAGGATGACACTGAAGCTTTGATGGCTGAGCTTGAACAAATAAAGAAGGAAAGGGCAGAAGAAAAGCTGCGCAAGGTAAAGTTATTATCTCTTTGTTTTGTTGTCCAGAGCTTGTCAAGTGATGGCTCTGAAACTCTCTAGATGGGAATCTCAAACTGCTCTTTCCATTTTCTCTGAAACTAGTACTATTTTCAACTCACTTTGTTTAGAAGGAGGGTTTTTGCGGGAGGGATGGTGCCTGAGCCATTCTGCTTGTGTATTACAGCTGATAGTTGTTCGGTCTGAATAGGGTTGCCATGATTCTTTGTATGTTAATTTTAAGTTGTCCCCCTTGTGCAGGAACGCCAAGAACAGGAGGAAGAACTTAAAGTAAAGGAGGCAGAGCTTCTGCGAGGAAACCCTTTGCTAAATAATCCTACTACATCATTCAACGTGAAAAGAAGGTTTGAATCTAGATATTTATATTTCTTGAAAACATAAATGGCAGTTATAGGGGCTAGGTTGGTTATGATTTCTTTTTTTTTTCCTTGGGGGTTAACTGTTGTGCGTTTATTTGGTTGTTTTAGGTGGGATGATGATGTGGTGTTTAAGAACCAAGCCCGTGGCGAAACCAAGGTTGCCAAACGATTTATCAATGATACCATAAGGAATGATTTCCACAGGAAATTCCTGCAAAAATACATGAAGTAAGCCCTCTTATGTCGGAAGCCTGAGTTGTTGCTCATTTCCAGCTTGTGTTTTGTATCTAAAAATGTATGAGTTACCCGTAATGGTTGAATCTATTGATATTTTCTTGTGCAATTTTGCACGGTATTAGTTTATGCCTTCTGTGCTCGTTAATGGCTCAAGGGTTTAAGAATCTTGCCCATCTCAATAGTTTGATCACTGAAAATGAAAATACTCAAGCTGACTTTTTTTTTTTTTTTGGTGCCACATACTCAAGCTGACTTTAAATGTGCTCAATTGTTCTATTAATTTCCATTGATGCATATATCTATTTGCTAGTAAATATGCTTTCTGGGTATCTTCCCATGTTCAATAGTCGAGGTTCTTGTCTTTTTTTTTTTTCAGTAATTTTGGGTTTATCTTGTTACTTCCCGAAGTGAAAATATTGCACGAACATTACCATCACAATCAAACGTCACTAACATGAAATTTATTTTAGGGTAAAGTATCATTTTCATTGCTAACGTTTAGAGTAAGTCTCAAAGATGTTCCTAACGTTTTAAAATGTCCTATTTGTATCCTTAACGTTTTGAAAAAGTATCAATTTTGTCCCATCGTCAAACAATTATAAAAATTATGAACAAAGTCATATATGTATGAGTTAATTTATAACTACAAAATATTATAAGTGACGTGTTCACTTCATTCGTGTTAATTATTATTTTTTACACTATACGAACACAATACAAAGACCAAAAGAAAAGAAACATGTAACATTCTTTTTCGTCACCCAAATTTTACATTTTTTTAGTTGTTCGAGTGTGATTATAGTAGAAAGTTAATAGTTAATTTATTTTGCATTTGGAATAGTATATTGTTGGGATTTATACTAATAGAATTAACGGTGGGACAAAATTGATATAATTTCAAAATGTTAGGGACACAAATAGGACGTTTTAAACGTTAGGGATATCTTTAAGACTTACCTCGAGCGTTGGGGACAAAAACGATACTTTATCCTTTATTTTATTTGATGTTTAGACCAAAAAACATATAACTAAATTATTTAATCTACCAGGTAGCCCAAATTGTAAGCAACAATTTGGTGTAAGAATGGCTTTCGTAATGTTCACCATATTAATTATTGATAAAGTTACTTTAACTTCATTCAGTCATTGTCTAACTTTCTCCATGATTTCGTGTTAGAGAACGAAATTTGATTATAACTCATCGTGATATATAATGTTGGTCATGGATGGAAATAATGACTAAATTTGGAAATACGAAATGACTCATTTTCTTTTTCTAGTAGCAATTTCTTTAAACAAAAATATCATTTGTACACTAAAATTTATGTATTTGTATATTTTTAATCTTATATTTTTTAATTGATTTTGGGCCAATTTTTGCTCGGATCTTTTCAAAGGGTTTTTGATATGCTTTGGGCCCTTGAACAGTGGACTCAGGTAGGAAGCATTTTCAATTTCACAGCTAGTATCCAACCAAAAAAAAATAAAAATTCAGAGGTAGTGTAAAAATGTGTTTTTTTTTTTACTCTGCTTAATTTCACTAGCAACCTGTGTTAGACGGCAAAATTGAAGTGCTTGCGAAATTGAGAAATGAAAAAGCCCACATTATCATCACAACTCACAAGATTGATTATCCTTTTGTTTTCGCGTAATGCAAATTGCAAACCATTGAATGTGTTGTGGGGTTTGAAATCCAATATTAGTGCGCATGGCATTTGGCATCTTTCTGTTGTGTATTCTCTCATCCGTGTGTGTAAGTGCAAGGATGTGACAATTGAAATTGAAATAATATTTGCTAAACAATAATCCCGAGTCCACACGTACTTAGACATTTTATGACTTCATATCATTATCATTACTTAAAAGAAAAATCATTATATATACTTTTGAAGCAAAATCATTTTCATCCGACTCAATATAATGTCACAATTAATTATTAATAAACAACTTCTTTTCCTGTTATAATTACTAAACCAGTATTTTAAAACTATAACACTTAACATTAGTACATCTCAAATAAATCAATCAACCTCCAATAAACTTTGAATATGAATTATTAAAAAAAAAATTATGCGGCTGATAGCTAGGGAATTGTATATTTTTTCTTGTTGCAGCATTTTAATTATATAAAAAAAATTATGCCTTCAAAATTTATAAATTACCTATTTAAAATTTATATTGACCGACATTTAATTTATTATTTTTCCAGATTTATTATACAGAGATCTAATTAAGTAGCATAAATAAATAATAACAACAACCTAGCTATACGCTACTAATGCATAAACCGAAATCAAAATTTCTTAAAAATAATATAATTAAGTATCAATAATTTATCATTTATTCTTTCAGATATTCCGCATCTAATTTGGTGGATAAGATTCAAATATCTAATTGCGTTTAAGATAAGGTTATTAGTGATATCATAATATATGCTAAGAATATACTTAAAGAACTATCCTGTTCACTCTTCTAAGCCTTTAAGCTTCCTTTTTTTTAGTGCAAAGTAAAGTAGTGTTATTATTATTATAATTTCTCATATGATATATACGTAATTCTGATTTTGTCTTTTATTTTCATACAAAATGTGCAAAAATGGCGACAAATGACAAGCAAAGCGAAACTGAAGTTAATTTTTTGGTATTATTATATTACATCTAAGAAAAAAACATGTAGACCCTTCTATAATAAGATACCCTTTTGATCACAAACATCTGGCTGTAGTGAATTTTTTAGTATCATTGAATATTTTTTTGTAACATAATTACACAAGATGTCTTACTCTAATTCAAGATCCATTATTTTAACAAGGTTTGATTCGATCGCACCAGTTACCATTTATATATATTTCGTTCTCAGTTAAGTTGACTAATTAAAATTTTTATAAGGATAAAATATACTTTTTATACTCAATATTTATTTATTTTTTTTTTAAAAAAATAGATGTTGAAAACTTGGAATCGGCAGTGGTGGCAATTCCGGCGTTGTTGAGGCTCCGATGGCAGCAACTTGTGGTAGTGGCTGTGACAATGGCATCCGTGATGAACGGAAATGGTATGGTGATGATGATGATGACATAATCGAAACTAGGTTAAATTTTAGGGAAGAACAAAAAATATAATCAATTTTACAGTAAACGGGAAACTAGATTAAAATTTATGTGTATATAATTTGTAAGAAAAAAATACTTAAAATCAGGGGAGGGGCCATTGCCCTCCATATGTTATATGATGGTGATGATAGAAAAAAAAAAAAGAAAAAGAAAAAAAGAAATAAAAGATAAAATCAAAACTTAATTTAGACCGCTTCAATAATTTAAATAGAATTAATTTGCAGGGATAAAATATCAATTTAACAAAGCTTGAAAGATTAAGTTGAAACAAATGGAATATTATCAATATTTTAAAAATAGTTTATAAACATTAACATATGTGTGAAATCTTCTGAATAACGGCTTTTCCACTAATGAAACTTCATTTGGAATTTGGAGGTCAACCCTAATATTGTATGTGTCTGTGTTTTTGTTTTTATTTTAAAAAAATTATTAGGTTTAATAATTTTATACACATTATATATGTTGAAAAAGTCTTGACATAGCTGGAACTACAAGAAAGTGTTCTTAATCTTCTACTCACCCATTTAGACTCCATTATTATTCTTGGTCTCATGAAATTTGAAGAAAGAAAAGGCACCGTGGTTGACCTTTTCAATTAGTAGTAAGCAATTAAGTATACAACACAACATGGAAGAAAATTTCACCTCCTTCTTTGACCTTAGGAAACAAACAAATAAAATGGTAATATATATAAGCAGTTTTACCTGAGATTAGTTTTAATTTAGTTACTTAAGAGATTAATTTAGTTTTAAACAAATTAATTAAAATTATATAAATAAGCAGTTTTTTGCTCAAATCTATATATTTGAG
This sequence comes from Stylosanthes scabra, assembly GCA_036250425.1. Taxonomy (NCBI): domain Eukaryota; kingdom Viridiplantae; phylum Streptophyta; class Magnoliopsida; order Fabales; family Fabaceae; genus Stylosanthes; species Stylosanthes scabra. The sequence continues at coordinate 5,097 of JASCZI010242243.1, read as the reverse complement.
ATTGTGTGTTATTTATATATATGTCGTAATTACTAAGATTTTTTTTTTGACGTACTTATTATTAGTTATTACAACGTAAAAATATTTATATAATTATCAAGAAAATTCATATATTTAGATAATATTCTAAGTGATATATTTAAAATTAATTATTTTATCATATGATAATATACGATTAAATATATGTATTTAAAATATTTGAAAATTTCATTTTAATGACAGTGTTATATCCGAAAAAGTATATAGAGCGTGCAAGTGGTTGTATGGTGTTTTTATTTATTTAATTATGTCATTAGTTGAAGACAATGGCAAGTGGCAACAGGCCAACAGTTTACACGCATCCAAGAAGATTATGAAGTGCCAGGAAGAAACTCCTGTATATGTAGATATTTAGAGTAATATATATTAAAATAGAACTCGAAAATTTATGTCACAACTCACAAATAAAAATAATATTGAAAGATATGAACTAATAATTTTTTGAAAAATTTAAAAATCTGACAAAATTAAAAATTATTTTTTCATAAGTATCCGGCAAATTTTTTATTTGAAAAAAACAGTGCAACTTGTGAATTTGATCCTAAGTTTGGTGAGAATATATATTTGGAGAACGATTCAAAAAGTACATGTTAAAAAATGTAACAAGTTAAAATTTTATCATTTGACCTATTGTTTCAATCTTTTTGGAAGAATTTCGATCAGTCACAAACAATAATAACAAAAACAATTCATTTGGTATAAACTTATCAGATTTTTTTAAAAAAAATAATATCTTATTTTCTAATAATTTTTTTCAAAAAATTGTCTGAAAATTCAATTTCTAAAATCATTTTGAAAATATATATCTAATAACTGATTATTTTTTTCAAATTTTTAAATATTTTAAAACTTATTTATTTTTCGTATCTTTTAAAATTATTTTTATTAATAACGTTAACATTCAAGCTAATTACCATTTTGATAATCTGTATCAAGATATTTTTATGGTATGTGATGTGATTTAGGTAATTACTAATATTATGCGAGTCAATGATACACACTCATCATAAGGTAAGCAAGAAGGTATTAACTAAATAATTTCCAAATGCTTATATATTAGATGCGATCATCATCATACAACTATATGCAGAGTTTATAAAGTGCAGTTGTAATATTGGAAAATGCAAGTCAATGCTACTGCCACCATTTTTGTGCATGAATGAATTCGGACAAAATTAAAATAGTTGCTTTATATTCCACCAATGACTATATACCAAGCATGCATTTGGCATCACTAGTTCATCTCACACAATATATTCTCTATTCAAAATTGATTAAATTTTACACTTACTCTACTAGAACGGCAAATTAATCTTTATACTTAAAAAAATTTGTAATTGAATTCTTATGGTAAATAAAATTTTATGATTAGATCTTTAGCCGTTAAAAAAATATTGGAGATAACTTATCTAACTAAAAAAAAATATTAATTATATAAAAATTTAATTACAAATTTTTTAAATTTAAAAATCAATTTATAATTTCAATAAAATTACAGGATAAATGTGTAATTTAACCTTGAAAATTTGTAAATCCATTAATCCCACCGTCCAAAAAAAAGTATCATTTCAAAAAACAAAAAATAAAAAAAATTACCAAAAAAACAAAGTCACGAAAAAATCCCTGACCTTGGTTTCATCATAAAATTAAGAAAAACACAAGTTAAAAAATAAAAAATGACCATACTATAAGCATCAATGAATCATTAGAGAAAGTTAATTAACAAAAAATGCTACATATTCTCTTACTTGACACATGACAAGGATTTTGGTACAAAGAAAACTTATCTAACACAATATATAAAATGGGATTTTGAATGCTACTACTTTCGAACATTTGGACCCAATTACCAAATTTAATTTCTAATAACTTAATATATAATTATATATCACAATGAGTCATGGAAAATTTGTACGGTAGTAAGGCTCAGGGACCCATCAGAATATCTGATATATATATATGATTATTATATGCATGCAAAAATTATATACATTATCTTTTCTTTTAATTTGGCCTTTCTAAAGGTATATATCATTACCCTTGATTTTATATATTAAGCCATGGTCCCTATTTTCCACAAATTAGCAAGGTACGTAAGTATTGAAATGAAGGCAACATACATATATTAAATATATAGTTTCATTAAAAGTAACACCATGCCGTGTGTAACATTTTCTGAGTAACTGAAACGTATACGTAAATTGGCACATAGATATATAACATAATTAGAGCAATGTTACTCTAAAAAATAATAGAAAATAAGTCACATTAAATTTGGAAATATCAATAAATTAAATTGAACGTAATATTGTTAGTGGGTTGGGTAACTAGGCTGGGTCAACTAGACCTAATCACACCCTATTAGCTTGAAAGGAGCATCACTGCTACTACTACTTCTTCTCTATTAAACCATTAACATTTTGGGATTTTACTATGAAGAATTCAATCAGACTCAACTAAAGTTTCGTTAATTAAAGCGGCAGAAGATCATTGTTATGAGTCATACATCGGGATAGATATAGAAGAAAAAGTATTTATTTCCTTTGATAATATTACTCAATAGTGCATAAAAGGGCGATATGGATTAGAAGAAGTAAAACGGTTTTAAAGGGTCAACGTCTTTTAATTGATGTTTAATTATAAATTAAGGTGTCAAGTACATAAGGAAAAGCCAGTAGTTGCCGACCTTCAACTTTCATATTAACGCGTGGTTGGCCTTTTCTTCTGTTTCTCTTTTCTTTCAATTAATAAACTATCATTGAAAACAATCTATGGCTTTTTCCTTCCTAATAAGATTAGATTATATTAATCATGTTTAACAATGTTTCTAAGCATATATTATCTTTAGGGAGGATCACTGTTGGATAGGGTTTAGACTCAGGCCTACCCATCCAACCCAACTCACATCCCATATATAATACATAATTTTATTAAAAAAAAATGTTAGTATTAAAGATAGAACATATGACTTTTTAGTCATATAAAAGACTCTTAACCACCTAATTATGATTTTAATTTGCAATTTTTATATATTGAATATTTAAAAGTCTCTTTCATTTATTTGCATGTATAAATATGAAATTTTATAAATTCTAATTTCTAAATCTCTTATTCCATATTCTATTGTAACAATTCTAATTTTTCTCAAACTCAACTACTTACAGAATTTTAAGAACATCAAATTCACTTTATGATTATTTTATTTGTGATTTGATTATATTGTTTAACTTGTACTTTTAAATTATATATTTAATATATTATAGTGTTTTTTAAAAAATTCTACTTGTGTTTTTAAATTGTTTAATTTGTTGATTTTTGTCAATTTGTGAGTAAAATTGAATACTCATAGATTGAGTGCGTGTAATAGAGTTAGGATTGGGAACCTGCAGATAAAATAAAGTTGAATTATAAATAAGAACTCGATTAGGTTGATACTAAACCATTTCTTATCCATTGCCAGCCCGGTGGAGGACTAGCTAAGGTAATAAGAAAATCAAATATATGTATATATGATGAATTGATGATGATCATATGCTATATTATTATTCCATTCAAATTCAAAGTCAACTTAATTGTTTTAATTTTCCTATTAATTAATTAGTACATGTTATCGTGCTCTTGTAGTTCTTGCCCTATCCCATGTGGGTGTTATATGTTTATTCATTTTATTTTAATATATACTACTAAAATCGGATAAAAAAATAAATAAACTATTACTAATGATGGGAAGATGATTCTGATTTTATTCCAATTTTTTTTTTTTTTTTTTTGGTGTCTTGATTTTATTCCAATTACTACTACATTATATGCAACTAACTGACTAAGTGGGAAAAAAAAAAGTACACAAGTACTGGTAAGTTGGCTTTTGAGAGAAACTGTTCAAATGAAACAGGACTTTGGATTTTTTTTAAAAATTGTTAATAAACAATAATATAGGCCAACATTAATTTTGGGATAATGCTATTTGAATAAGTGGTTTTGGCCAACCAAGTGCAACCAAGTGATTTATTTTTATAATTATTTTGGTGTCAAATAATATAAAAAAATGCACCTAAATAAAATTCTATTCTATACCAAAATTGTCTTTTATTTAGCATAGAAATAAATCACTTGGTTGCACTTAATTGGCTAAAACCACTTGTTCATATAGAATTATTGTTAATTTTATTGTGCGTGTGTGTGTGTGTTTTTTTTTTATTATTATGGAGAATATATACCTTCTCTAGCATTTTCACATGTAACAAATTATTCCCCATTTCATTTTATTTACTCCAATTGTGCAAGTATTAATATAGTCATTAATAAATTTTATTAAAAATATAAATAATCAAAGAGAAAAGACAAAAATATTCCTAATACTATTTCCTCTTTTTATTATTTATTAGCCTCTTAACTTTAATTTCTCTTGTCTATTTAATAATAGAGGTTATAATAGGTAAAATTAATTAAAATTTATTGAAATCATAAAATGAAATAATGCATGACAGATAATTTGAAATAAATAAACAAATGAAAAGAGGCAAAAAAAAAAAAATGGAGGAAGTAATAGTTTAATCAGTTCAATTATATGAATAAACATGTAAATTTTAGAGAACTTCTTATTTATAATTATTACTAGTCATATACCTTTTATTTTTATTTCTTAATTTTCTCTTGTTTTTTAAAATTTAATGGACAAAATAATTTCATGATCTGACTAACAATGTCTTACTCCCTTAGAATATAAGAATGTATCCAAATTTTATTCCATTTGCATTATTTTTTGTTAACTAAGAAAATAATTTGGTAAAATATATTTTTTATTGTCCCTTATATTTTAAAATTTTTTCAAAACTAACGGTGACAATAATTTAATTCAATTTCATCATTAACGAGTTTCAATTTCACACCTATTGTTAATATTTTTTACTATTAACCGTTAATTAATTTCTCATAGTTTTAAAATAGTGAAGAGAGAAACTAAATGGATCTTAGCTTTCTAAATAAATATGTATTAATACACACACAAATATATATATATATATATATATATATATATATATATATATATATATATAT
>JASCZI010242242.1:19618-34894 GCA_036250425.1 Stylosanthes scabra | reverse complement strand
AGATTCATCTCAGTAAGGATCAGTGGAAGGCAAGATAGTTTTATTTGTGTGTGATGACTCTACAGGATTATACATAAATAACCTGTAGATTATTTTCTATTTTTGCCCAGTATATTGTATGGGCGACAGCCATATGTTTGTAATATTTGATTGTATTCGTATAAAAGTACAGTTAAATTTTCAGCCTATATAATAAATTTTTAATTCAAAGAATGGGTGTTACACTTGTTCTCTATCTTAAACTATTTGTATTATTTTTCCATAATTTGAATGCAATCACTATTATCTTATCTAAGGAAGTGCTCAAAAAATATATATACATTCTTTCATAATTTTATATAAGATTATACTATTTACATATTTAAATTAGTGATTAAAATTAATTATTAATGTATATTTTATATTAAAACATAAAATATATATTAAAAATATAAAACTACTCATATATTTATATATAAAAATATATAATAATTGATTTTAAAAGTTGATTTTGATGTGCAAACAATAATATCATCATTGATGCGCTATTTGAACAGAAGAGGTAAAAAAAAATGTGAAATTTGGGGAGAGGGGAAAAATTGTATTCCTTTTAAAATTGAATCTTTTATATTTAGAAAAAAATAAAAGCCATCCACAACTATGAATAATTAATTGTGACTCATGCTGACTAAGTAGAAAATATCTCATTAATAGGTAATTATTGAGTAATAACGAAAATATTAAAACTTTTTTAAATACAAATTAGAAAAATATGTTAGAATTTCTGATTATTTGTCTTTTGTATTTACTCTCCATAGTCCCTCCTCAAATTATGGACTATTTTCACTTTTTAAATTCAATAAAAAAAATGATATATTTGTATTACATATTTTTGTCTAAATACATTAAACTTTTAATAATAAAAAAAGGTTAATTTTAAAAAGAATGACTATTTTTGCACTAGTATAGTTGAAAAGCTATTGATTAGCCTGGCTGATGAACAGCATAACTTAATATATTAGTATGATTCTATTTTGATATATTACTGTGATTTTGGAACATTTAAAACGGGAAAAAGAAACCAAATTTAGTTTTTGGGGAAAAATATTCTTAAGGGGATGAACGTTACATGCATTTAGTGATACATGAATCATTTTATTGCAAGTCTTCAAGTTGGTTTCTTATCATGTATTTTTTTTCCTTTCAAAATAAATTTCTCTTTTAATTACATTTTGAATTTATTAAAAAGTTAATGTATTTAAACAATTTATTGTCTAGATACATCAATTTCTTAATAATAGTCTAAACACATTAAGGTTTCTATAACCAAAAATTTAGAGGGTAATTATTTGTGAAATTTAATTTTAATACATTATATATTATCAATATAAAACAATTTTATACGTAAAATAATTATTTTTCAGATCATTCAAAAAACAATATATAATTTCACAACGGTATAAAATATTTTATATCGCTAGTAAATATATAACAAAAATTAAATTTAATATATTTTTTTGTGCATGGTGTAGAGTTTGTGTATATATACACATACATGTTGTATATTAAAACGTGATCTCAGAAACTTAAATATTAATTAATTAATTAAAAATATGGAAATTAAAGTCATTAGATAAGGGGGCATCCATTGGCAACTACACCTGAGGCTGTAGGGCATTTTGCCAAAGAGCATTGATCATTTGCCTCAAAACCCCACCATTTTGGACCATAAACACCATAGTTTTGGAGCGTGAAATAAAGCATCACACCCATGAAAGCAACCCCGGCGTCCATGGCGGCGGAGAGGATGTAAGTATGGCGAGCCCACCATGCCTTAAACTTATTGTAAACATACACGTTAAAAAATATCCCAACAATTCCCCACATGATGAAGTTTACCGTTTTCGCCGGCGGGATGCCGGCGGCGCCTTGAATGATGAGTGGCATGTTGATGAGCTCAATCCACTTTTGCTCGGGGAACTTTCTAGAAAGTAGCCACACCGGAATCGGAGCTAAAAGTCCGATGAGAAAGAACCAATTTAACTGAGGATAATTTCCTTTTTTAGTAAACATTCTTCCCGGCCCTACAATGCCCCATATAATTGAAGCGTTGTAGAACACGTCGTCGGTCGGGCAAGTCCACGGACTACCGGCTGGCAAGAGTGATTCATCGCACATATGATCTACGGTTGTTAGAAGCCACCATCCTGTGCTAAAGCACACAATTGAAGCCACTATTGTGCTTGCTAACTAAACATAGAATTAAATGTATATTTAGATATGAAAATATAATTACAAATCAGGCTTAGATAGTCAATTATAAATTCAACCAATAATTTATACATACATTAATAAACATTATAAAAAATATTTAAAAGTATAATTTAATTTCTATATACTTCGATTTAAAATAGTTTTACACAGATAAATATTATAAAAAAAACTTATTTCAATCTTTGTTTTTTACTGTGACTTTTTGACTCATGTTTTTTATTTCCATAAAGCTTTTTGTCTTTCATAATGTAACAATTTAGAGATTAAAAAGTCTTATCAAAGTAAATAATGTGACCGGAAAGAGATTATTTTTTTCAAGGATCTTATTATTTTTTGATGTCACTGTTAAGGATCATTTTAATAATTTTTTACTATATTTTTTTCTATATAGTTACTTACCAGTAGTTAATTTTTAGTATACAGATATCATATCATATCATGATGATTGTTAAATCATTTATAAACTTTTATCTAAATCTTTTAGAATAAATAGTTGAACATCAATTTGGTAATACATACATACCTGGACAACGAACATAGATTTTGGAGGAATCTTCATGTAATGACCCAATTTGAAGTCACCAAGAAAAGCAAGTGCCTGTGACATACTAATATAACCATAAGTCTTGAAGGTTACATTAGCAAGTGGCTTTCCCGGGTAAAGGTACCCAATTATTAACTCTGTGATCACATTCAGTCCAATTTGCTGCATGTAATTCATCACAATTATTCAAATTAAAACTCATAAAATTCTTAAATTAAAGAATATATATTTGATAAAGAATTAATCTACTTGTACCATTGTATACCTCCGTACATATCATAAACATCAGTAAAAAAAATAAAATTTTTGTGCTGATACATTTTACCATGTTGAAAATGATATGTACAGAAATGTACAATAATACATGCAGCATTACTGAATAATATTACTGTGTTTGTTGTTGCTTGAATGACTCCAATTGGCAAAGTGAAGACCAATGCAATTCCCAGAGACATTAAGACACCCCACCATGGAAGTTGGAGTTGCTTGCCAAAGCCTTCACAAGTTACTAAGGCCATTATGGCCATTAGAACCAAAATGGAGATAAACCACCATTGAGGAACTTGCTCATAGTTCTTCTTCATGATTCTTGTATGCACATCTTCAACTTCTTCTCCTTTAAGTGTTTTTGTTGTCTTCCTCCACATCTCATATATTGTTCTTCATATACAAAAAGTAAAGCAATTATTAATAGTTAGATCATTTTTCATACATAATAATGATATGTATATATACATGGCTTAATTAATTTAAAAACTTGTTTGCTATATTAAATGTTGACTTAGTAAAATGTGACACATTATTATGGTTTAATCTAATAAAAACCAAACAATAATATTAGATAAATATTTTTTCTTACAACCAAGTCTTATAGATAGGGTTTAAAAAGTAATATTTTCGTACACACAAAAATTACTTATTTTTATTGTATATTTTGTATTTTAGTATATATTCTATATGTATAATTGATTTAGTAGTTAGTTTATAAAATTTTGAAAGCGGATCAAATATACAATGATATCAGATGATCCAGTGTTTTTAATCGTTGATCTTAATCATAAAGTATTTTACGATTAAAATTAATGGTTATTATAACTAATTTTATGCTTAAAATCAACTACTAAAAACGCACCTAATACATGGTATATTTAATCTGTTTTCTAAAATTTTTATATTTGTATTAGTGACTCAAAAATTCCCTTTCTTATTAAAAACAAAAAATTGCATATTTTGGTATTGAAAAACTTTTATAATATAAAAGTATACAAAAATATAAAAATATAAAATCATTGATCTTCAATACATACTACAGATATGAAAAAATGTGTCATATAAAATATCGAAAAATGAAAGAGGGATAGAAGGAATCTTACTTTCCATGGAAAAGAATGACATGTGAAATAGTTGCAGTCAAACTAGCAAAGCTCAGTCCATAGAGAAGTGCAAAGGTGATACTAACATACACCTTGCTATAACTCTCATACCTCTCCAAATCAATCTCAAAACTCTTCACATTCAGAATCCGACTCACATTGTATCTTTGACCAGAAAAGTCAAACGTGTGAGAGCTAATAAGAGGGAACCTCTTAGCACCATACACATTGTTCCAATATCCAAGAGGAAGAACAACATAGATGAAAAAAACAAATCCAACCAACACATTTGTTATTGCAAATGCAGGAACAGCCAAAGGGCTACCTAGGAATCCAGCAACTGTGTTCCAATCAAGACCAAATGAACCAATTCCAAGCCCTTTCATGCCTGATCCTATTTGATGTGCTAAAATGGAGTTCTTGGAGATCAAGCACACTATGGATACAGTTGATATTGCTTGGAATAAGTAACCTGGAATTACATAGTAAGCAAAGCTTGCTGCAAACACCATTAAGAAGAATTGGAGTCTTGTTAATCCTTCTTTTGGTCTTTTCTCTTTCTCATGGAATGCCCTGTTTTAATTTGCACATGCATTTATACAGAAAAAATTTAGAAAACAATTAATATAATATACGATAATATAAAAACAGTTATATATAACACAATTATCTCAGCATAGAAATTAAAATAAACAAAAAAAATAAAAGATATGGAAGTATACAGTGATATATGTAGATTAATTATATACTTATTTTATCAAATTAAGTTTAATCAAGTCATTTATTTCTTTGACAAATAAAAAAATATTTGGATGTCAAATATCACCAAAAATAATATAAAAACAAGTTTTTATTTAACACTAAAATAATCTTATATTTGACATAAAATAAATGATTTAGTTAAATTTAATTAGATAAAATAGAATATATATATAAAATTATTGTAATTAATATATGCTATTACATTGATTTGAAAATATTTTTTCTTAATACACTTGTTAATAAATTGATAAAAACAAAATTCACAATTATAATGGTGAGACTAATTAATGATATAATGAAACAAAATGTGCATTGTATAAAAAGCTATCATGATAAATAAATAGAATTATACTAAGGTGTATATAAAACTTTAACCATCAAAGCTATATAATCCTTATTATAGTACGAAATATACATTAAAAATAAATAAAAATAATATATATATATACAAATACGTGTATAGTTACTAATTTTAGTATAATGAATAAATAAAAAATACCTAAATAGAGACACTTGTACAAGATTTGAAGGCCACCACATGTATGGGGAATCAACAAGGAATCTTCTAAAAATCCCAGCCCATCCATAACCAAGCATCTAAAAATAAGATTCAAGGACAAAACAATTAAATAAAGTGGTTATTTATATCCATTTTTAGTTTAATCATTGGATTTAGTTACAAATTAAATATTACCTGGGTTGATAATGCTAACATAAAAGCAGCCAATGGATGAATGCTTCTATGATAGAAAGCCTTGACAATGGTGATGATGCTAATTGCATAAACACCATTAGATCCAGCACTAGCAAAGATTGTGATTAGTGTATGTTCTTTCAAAGTGAATGGCCCTGGATTCAATGTGAAATGCAATTTTGTCATGGGAATGTGAATAGGCTTTGTGGGGAGTGTTGCAGCCATGAATTTCCCAAGTGGGAATGCAACAATTTGTGCTGACATGGATGAAATGAAAAGAGGGTTGGTCCTGTAACTGAAGAATTGGTTCACAAATGAAAGAACAACACATGACATTGTCCCAAGAACCCATGTTCTGAATGTTAGTGATGGTTGGTTTGGATCATCAGTGATTGGTACTGTTAGCTTCACTTGTTCAATGGGAGAATCATTCACCTCATCAATATTGCCATTATCTACATATTAGCAATAATTAATGAAAATGGAAAATTATTCGTAATAAAATATTTTTTTTATAATACCTATTTTATCATTTACATTAAAAATAGTTAAAGTATAATATAAATATGTATCACATTATGTATCATGTTTTTAATAAAATTTATATTTGTATTATTTTTATTTGTATTAAATACAATAATTTTATTTGTATATCAAAATCAGTGATTAAAATTACCCATCATATATATTTATATATGAATATATGTATAATTTTATTATTTTTAATGTGTATTATACAATAATGAATAATTTTAAAGATTGATTACTGAATAACTCCCTTAACTAATAGTACAAGAAAAATTAATGTAACATTTTTTAAAAGTAAAAGAAAGTTGCTTTTTTTTTTTTATAACATTTATGTAATACCCATAAACAAAAATTTTTTAAAAAAGAGGGAACACAAGATGGTCCATGAGATGGACCCATAACTAATCTCACCAAATTATCTTTTCTTCTCAAAGTCTATCTCATATTCTCATCCACCTTCATCCCCCTCATGAGCCTCTCCTTATTTTTATTTATTTTTTTAATTTTTTAAAGATTGGTTATTAGAATTATACTTACTGTATTTTGCTATGTGTTTCAAATAATGAAAGAAATATAGATGCTTTCATTCAGCAAAGTTATTATATATTTTTATTACTTAATAATTTTTATTCAAATGAAAAGGTGGTGTATATATATATATGAACATTGAAGGGTGAAGTAGTTGAGTCTTTGATGATAATAACAATGAATACATGGCCATAAACATCAACAACATATGTAAACTAAACTAAATAAAATTAAAGATATATAATTAAGAAGAGAGTTTGGTGGTTATAATATGTACCATCTACATCAACCTTGGATTGAAGCTTCTCTGGGAGGCCATTATTGACAACTTCATCAGACATTGTTGTGCTAGCTAGTAGGATATATATGAATCTCCTTAATTGATTAATAACCTAAGCTTCTTGTTGTTCAAAGTTGAAACACCAACAAGCTTTGTGTGAATGTTTTCTTTGATTTCTCTCTCACTCTCCCATGCCTAACTTGCTCTCCCACAAGAAAGAAAGAAAGAAAGAAAGAAAGGTCTACTTATAACTACAAGTAGGACTATTATGAATTTGTGGGACAACTTAATTAATTAATTAATTAATTAATTAATTAATATAAGCACAAGATACAGATAAGACAACTTATATGTATAATAATGTTAGTTTGAAGTTTAATTTTATGAGAATTTTTTTTTCTAACAAAGAATTTTGTAACATTGCGTTAATCATGATAAGACACTTTAAGAATATGTTCATGACAATGATTAATTATTATATGATTAACTAAAAAAATCTTTCTAAAAAATGAATAAGTTAGTTGCTGTATAATTTGAATAATTTGACTATATACCACTACAAGAAAACTCTAAATTACCGACAAATTTTAAAGGTAGAAATATTTTATCGAAAATACCGACAAAATTTTTAATAGATTTTTTATCGATAACAATTGAGTTAAATTTTTGAAAGAGTAAAATTTAGTCTCACTCTAATCACATTGTTATGGTGCATGAATGGACAGTTAATTAGTTTATTTTGTTTTTCCCTATTATTTAACTCTTCTTTTGAATTTAGAGACATTTTGACCAAAAATCACTTTGAAAAGCTACTAATTTACATAATTAAATACTAATGCAAATGATTTTATCGATGTTCAATGCTAATAACAACAATGATAAGAGCAACACCAATAGCACTTAAAAAGGGAGTAGTCTAATATTCATCACCAAACTTTGAAGTGTGAAACACATTTTAGGGTAGAACACGTTACACTTACAATGAGATATTGAGATTCTATTTCAATTTTATATTAATATTTTTGATAAATTTTAATTATATCCATACCCTTAAATTTTTTATGGCCAACATAAAATCAAGAAATAAAAATAATTTATTATTATTATTATTATTATTATTATTTACAGAAAATATATCAATTCCCTAGATATACAGCTAGCCCATACCATAACCAGTGATGTAGAGAAAGAAACGAAAGGAACAATAAATGAACACAGACAATTGCAATAATAATGCTGAAATTAGTGAGGCAAAAATTTGTCTTCATCATGCCATATATTGCCCTTTCAATACAAAATAACAAAGAGAAAACCGTCAAAATTATAAATAAATTAAAGATCAATTCCATTGCATTTGAAAAAGAACAAAAAATAGTAAAAAGATTAACCAAAAGAAAGAAATTAAAAAAAAAGGAGTTTTGGAAGTGTCTCAAAATGCTAGTATAGCATTTGATGTTAAGTTTATAGCATTATCAATCTACTCTAAGTTTAGGATATGTTCACTTTATCTATATATCTATATATATTACATAAAGAAAAAAAAGTTATTTATTGAAACATTTTTTTTGTATATAACCTGAAACTAAAAGGATAAGTGAGACAAGTGATTATTTTTTTTAAGATATCTTCCAATCTAATAAATAAAAAATTAATTTATCACAGATCAAATACCCAATTAAAAATTATTGGTGGCCAAAGGGTTAATATTTACACAAGACAAAATTTAAATTTTCTTGCTAAAATAAACTGGTGAGCTGACCATAACTAGACCAACTCAACTACTCAAGTTGGTTATCAATTAATTATTAATTTGGTAGATGATATACTAATAAATAGAAAGAATAACACTACATATTCGTGCATCAATGTTAACAAAAATAATTCTTATTTTTTCTATTGTGCTCAAAATTTTATATGCTAAAGTCTGTTATTTATGTACTTAATGCATAGACCTATTAATGTAAAATCATATGAATGGATGCGCCGATGTGTGTAGAGCTTAGATTTATTCGAACAGAAAATTATGAAAGCAATGAGCAAGCACTTATATATGGCTTTTTCTTTCTTTCTTTTTTTTGATCAGGATATATGGCTTTTTCTGAAGACTTGGTTCTTTCTTTGGATTGGGCTTCCTTTTTTTTTCTTTGGAGAATCGTGGGCTTGTCCTATTCTACTATTATTATTGCTGTTTCTGAAAAATTAAAAATTATTATTAGATAGCCAACTTGGATTAATCTAGTGATTAGTTCATTAGTCCGCTTAAGCAAGTCTCGGGTTCGAATCCCACCGCCTTGTACATGCAGCAACTCATTGGCTAGCGGCAAACACCTTAAATCAATCAAGCTCAGATTCGCGGAGAATTAAAGGATTAGTCCTTGAAAAAAAAATATTAGATGTTCATACCCAAAAAAAAAAAAAACGAAGAAGATATTATTAGATGGAGTAAGTAGCAGTGTTAGTGGAAACTGAAAGTGTTAAGTGAGAAGGAGATGCAAGTGAAGTGAGTGATGTTGATCTTATCTTCTTCTTCTGCTTCTTGTTTTTGTTATAGGCCTTTGTCTGTCTCTTCCTCTCTAATGGATTCCACTAAGAAGAACAAATTCATGGAGTTCCCTTTTGTTTCTTCTTCACACAAGACTCTCATGGTTGATCTTGTTTCCACACTGGAGAACCGCTTTCACTCTCACCTTCTTCCTTCCACACTCCCCAATGATGTTTCTCACTACCAAAGCCAGAGTGGTTCTGCTCAAGCCTCCCTCCATATCAGAGCTGCCCAGCCTCACTCCCCTGTAATAATTCCCTCCCTCCCTTCCATCATTCTCAATTGTGTTGATTACATATGAAACTAATGCTTATATAGTAGTAACTACCACACCACAATACTATGCATTGATTTAGGTTATATGATACTCAATGTGTTAAGATATATTGTTTGAGAAGTGAAGTATATATTCAAGTGTAATTCAGTATGTATTTCGCATTCTAACATGTATTCCATACAATTGACTGATTTATTGGTTGATCTTCTGAGTACACATGTGCACAAAAATTGGTCATTATGTATTTGTAGAGAGTAAACAAAATGCCATTATAAAACCCCAAATCGAACCCAACAAAATGAAAAATTTGACGGATCAACCTGTTGTCAAAGGTAGCCATGGTCATGAGTTAGTTCATGTCTAATGTGTCAAATAGCAGATTGACACATCAGAGATGAACTGACACATCGTCATGACTATCCTTTGGCAACCTGCTATTTGACACATCAGAGATGAACTGACACATCGTCATGACTATCCTTTGGCAACCTGCTACTACGAAAGGTCGATTTGTCAGGGCCGATTTGAGGTTTTATAATCATTAAGGGGGCCATGTCCAAATTGTAAATAGTTAGGGACCGGATTAAGTGTTTACGAGTGACTGATTTTGTGGCCGACTTTAGGATCCTTTGTTTCTTTCCTGCCGGTGTTTCCTTATGTATAGAGAATCATTTTGTCTTGTGAATTTTTGGTTTTCTTATGTGTGATGATGAACTTATTTTGTTACTAAGATTATTGACTTATTTAATATGGACTGAGATCCCTTGAGATTATGTAGAGACACAAACAATTGATGATGATCTAGTAATGAATTAATTGATGTGAGAGTATCTATTTTGGATTTTGAATGTGTGATTCAGATAGATTTTGTTTTGGGAAGTTGGGTGCATTCAGAGCTACCAACAGGAGGATCCTTTGACATAACAAGTCTTTCAGCATATCTCAACACTTCAACTGATGCTCCAAACTTCGTCTTCGAAATCATCCGCAATAGCCCTACAACTCTAGTCCTCATCCTCGACTTGCCTCCGCGAAAAGACCCCGTGCTTTGGCCGGAATACCTACACACATTCTATGAGGACACTCAGATTGATACTCATAGGCAGGCCTTACAGACACTCCCTGAGGTTCAACCTTATTTCTCCTCTTCCCTCTTCATCCGCGCCGTTTCATCCCCTACCGGTATACTAGTCCGAATCCAAACAGAGGACGGCGGGGAGGAGAGGATGGAGGAGATCATTGCGAAGCATTTGGACCCGGTTTCAAAGCAAGTGCTGGGAATATGGCTGGACAAGTGTGCTTCTGCAAGCAGAGAAGTAGGAGATGAAGAAAGAGAGTATCTAAAGAAAAGGGATAGTGTGATTAGAAACAAGACCATTGAGGTTGATCTTGGTTCAAGCTTTCCAAGGTTGTTTGGTCCAGAAGTTGCAAACCGGGTACTTGATGTGATCAAGGACTATTTTAGAGTCTCATGATTCGTTCATTTCCTTATATAATTGTGATGGATAATTCTGTTACCTCCTGTTGCAATGTTAACAAGATTAGTTGCCAGATTATGGAGATAAATAATCATTTACCTGTTAATTTGATGTTGATGTGCCTCTATGAGAGAAGTTCTAAATATCGGAAAAGAATAAATCTAGATGTACTCATGTATCCGAGTAAGTGTTTTCACTCCTAATAGTCGCACGCCTTAAGTATAAGGAAAATTTTACCACGAAGACAATTAAGTGTCTTTTGATGAGAATATTACCATATTTAGAAGTTTCTTTCTCTTTTTTAATTGCATATCAGATTTTAATAGCACAAATCAACGATTAAGATTTAATATTCTCATTAAAAGATACTTTAGTATCTTCATTATAGACCTTCCCATATAATAAAGTCTAGTGCAAAAAATTTGAGTTACAGAGTGCGATGGGTCTGTGTATACCTAAATCATCAAAATTGGGATGCAGAAAGCTAACTAAATTGAATTTTTGTGAATTCATATGGTTATTATAAGAAGTGTTTTTGTCAACTCATATAATATAAAATAATTATTAATAATAATAGCATAATTATTGAACATTGAACATTATTATTGGCATAGAATCAGATGCTGCACATTATTAATGAGGTGGTTATTATAATACATTATTATTATTATCAATGTGATAATAACTAAGTGCATGGTTTGTTAGATTTTATTTTATGTAAAGTTACTATATATGGACAAAAGAACCAATAACATTTCTCTAATTATAAAACGTGTGTATATCTCTTTTTTCTTTTTTATTTTTATTTTTTAACACTAATGCTTTTTTGTTCGTTGGATCTAGATATTATGGTGGACATGGAATATTTATGTGCA
Organism: Stylosanthes scabra; assembly: GCA_036250425.1. Taxonomy (NCBI): domain Eukaryota; kingdom Viridiplantae; phylum Streptophyta; class Magnoliopsida; order Fabales; family Fabaceae; genus Stylosanthes; species Stylosanthes scabra. The sequence continues at coordinate 22,760 of JASCZI010242242.1, read as the reverse complement.
TAAGAATAACACATAACAATAATGGAGAAATGGTATATTCTCGTGTTAATTAATAATAGAAAAAAAAATAGGTGTATTATTGAACCTTAGAAACTATTTTATTCCTTTCTTTTTCTAGAAAATTCAAAAGAAAAAAATACTAACTCACGGACGGAAACGGAAAGAGAGGGATTCGAACCCTCGGTACAAAAATTTGTACAACGGATTAGCAATCCGACACTTTAGTCCACTCAGCCATCTCTCCCCAATTGAGATATTTATCTTTTTTCCAAGATTTGGAAAACAACTGCCAAAGGGAAATGAAAATGACAAATTTATTTACGACATAAGATTCCTTCATGATTTAGAACTTTATAAAGGTATGGCTCACTTAACTTAAGATTATGTACTTTAATTTTTTTATTATTATTTTTTATACAAAGTTTTAATATAGTATTCAACCTCAAAAAAAAAAAAAAAAAAACAATGTGCTTCTTCTTTTTCCAAATAATAATCACTTATCTTTTTCAATGATTTAAAAACCTATGAGTGCTCTTTTGCTATTAACTCAACACATGGGAGAGTGCCTCACACTAACAAGGAAAAAAAAAAAAACTATGTACAATAATTTTCTTTTTTTAAAAAAAATATTTTATGAATAAATATATTATTTTATTATATCATTGAACTATAAGGTCTTCACAAAAAAATTACATTGTGAACCATTGGATTATTCAGTCAAACCTTTATGATAAAATATATCGATTTATTTGACTGTTAAAATGTGATATTAATACGAAGATGTTTTCATGTGAATATTCTTCGGAACAAATACCCTAAACTTTTATCATAACTTGGAATTTTATTATTTCTTTGTAGTGATGCCCACTGAGTTGAGTTCATACTAGAAAAAAGGAAGGTGCAACCATGACACACAAAAAGAAAAAAATAAAAGGAAGTTGCAAGAAAAGTCCAAGATACTTGGATACTTTATTGTCATAGCCTCATAGGTGCTGTAGACACACTAAACAAAGCATCAACATTTTTTTAACTAAGGGCACCACCCCCAATTGGTTAATTAGTTTAAGGTTTAATTATGTGGACACAATAGCTTCTTGAATTATATAAAATGAATCAGAAGCTTCAAATTCTTAGTTGCAGATTTTCCCCTGAGACTTGGGAACTATTGTAATCTAATAATCTTTATCATAAGACATGGATGCATTTAATGAAGAAGCTATGAAGCAGTTTCAGTCCCTTATGGAAACCTGTATGCATTATTATTATTATTATTATTATTATTATTATTATTATTATTATTATTCAGTTCCAAAGTTAGCTTGGATAATATTGTTCTGATTTGTTAACTGTCACTGACACAATACCTTCTTGGTGCAGTGGATGAACAACACAAGAACACATTCCAGGTTTTGTTCTTCAGTCTCTTAGTTTTGTTTGATTTGATCTGAAACATGTTTAGATAACAAGTTCGTATATTGTTTTCTTTTCTTAACTTAGTCCTAATAAAATAGATTGTTATGAATGATCCAATTTTTACCAGAAAGTTTGTTCCTTTAGCACAAAATTTTACTTGGGTAAGGAGCTTTAGTTCACCTTGAGTCTTTGCTTTCTTTTCTTAAAGCTTGTTTACTATAATGCAGAATATGCACCAGGGTTTTCCAAGAGAAACATTATTACGTTTTCTGAAAGCAAGGGATGGGAATGTTCCCAAAGCACATAAGATGGTTAGATATGTTTAGTAGCTTGTATCTTAATTCTTCATCTTTTGGTGTATTCATTCACTCTGCTGATGGTTTAAACTAATATTACAGTTAATTGATTGCTTGCAATGGAGAGTTGAAAATGAGATTGACAATGTTTTAGCTGTGAGTTTGATCCACTGTCCAATTCTATTTTGTGTTTCTAGTTTTTTGGCATCTTTGTATAGCTTGATTGATCATCATGGATTTGTTGATCAGCAGAGGCCAATCCCGGCCGATTTGTACAGAGGTGTGCGCGACTCGCAGCTCATCGGAATGTCTGGTTACACAAGAGAGGTAAGATCTGTGCTGCTCTATACAGAATGATGCATTTTATTAGAGCTTTGATTTTCAAAATACATGATGACAGGGCCTACCAGTCATTGCTGTTGGTGTTGGTCTCAGCACATATGGAAAAGTTTCTGTAAGTTCAATACTAGTGTTCATTAGTGTGGAATCTGAACTTCATTTTGATTTTTCAATGATGTTAATTTGTCTGTCGTTTTCTGTTTCAGGACAAATACTATGTACAATCACACATCCAAATGAATGAATATAGAGATAGGGTGATCTTGGTTAGTAGTACTTAGCTAGCACTGTTTTTTCACCATTCTTTTCTTTAATTCCTTCATTTTCTGCTTGATTATTTGGAACTTTTGTTTTCAGCCAACAGCTACAAAGAATCATGGGAGATACATTGGTACCTGTGTTAAAGTCTTGGATATGACAGGTCTAAGACTATCAGCACTGAACCAAATGAGGGTATGCCAATAACTCTGGAGCATTTTGTTTCTATTTGACAAATTCTCTCGAAGCATGGACTGTTCGGTATTATTCGTGGGACGAAATAATAGTTTATCGTCTTTCTTTTCCGTTGGTTTTTGATCTTATGACAGTTCCATGATCATCCACCTTGTGCAGCTTTTGACTTCTATATCTACCATAGATGACTTGAATTATCCAGAAAAGACAGACACATACTATATTGTCAATGCTCCATATGTGTTCTCTGCATGTTGGAAGGTTTGCAACAACCCTTTTGTTTGAAGAATTCAAACTTAATTTCATAAATCTCATAACAAAAGGTTGTTTTGTTTCTGACTTGAATAACAATTGGCAGGTTGTAAAGCCTCTATTGCAAGAAAGAACAAGGAAGAAAGTTCAAGTGCTGAAAGGTTGTGGCAGGGAAGAGTTGCTCAAGGTAAAAAGCATAATTGCCTCTTATGTTTGGTGTTATGTCATAGAATGCTGTAGAATTAAAACTCGTGAAACAGGTAATGGATTCTGCATCCCTTCCACATTTTTGCAAGGACAAATCAAAGTCAGCTAAACAAAATGCAACACTGAATGCTGAAAACTGCTACTCCCTTGATCATGTCTTCCATAAACAATTCTATAATTAC
>JASCZI010242241.1:22218-34929 GCA_036250425.1 Stylosanthes scabra | reverse complement strand
TCGTATTTTTTATTGGGTAGTATATCAAATTTTTCTTTAGATATTTAATTTTGATAAAATTATTTATTTACATGATTAGTAACATTTATCAGTTTTTTTTTTTTTTTGAGTGACTGAAAGGAAAATGAAAAAGTATAAGGAACAATTATAAAGGAGCCAATTAAAAAGCCCACTATTTTATAATATTAGGTCAATTATTTAGATTTTTATGGACTTCCACTTAATGAGCTTGCTCCCTATGCGCTGCATTACATGGGTTCGCTAGCATCACTAAAGGAAAATTAAGAAAAGGTAGTGCTCTCCCCTTGAATTCGTTCTATCTAAACTAATCCAAGATGGGGGAACATTTAGCAGTTTAAAATTTAATATTTAGTATTTAAAACATTGACAAAAGTAATAAATTATGTTAGTTTTATTATATAACATTGATTATTATGTAATTTTAATTGAAATAATTATAAGTTGTTTAAAATAATTTATAAATAACTTAACAAAAATAATTTTTTTTAGTTTTAACAATTTTGTTGGCCAAATTTGTTTACATTCAAATTCATAATTATATTTAATTTCAATGTGCTGTATGAAACAGTCTTGCACATACATTGAAAAACGTTTGTATCAAAATCAAACTTTTCCTAATTTCTTTACAAAATGTGTATACATTTTTTACAAGTTATAATTATTAATAACACATTCATGCTTGAGAGAGAGAGAGAGAGAGAGAGAGAGAGAGAGAGAGAGAGAGTATCAGGCAGTACAATTTGAACCTCTGGATTTCAATTTTCTATCAGCTGCAATATTTTTTCTTACTTTGCCCTCTCAAACTTAAAACTTTGGGGGCCATTATAAACTCAACCTATGCAGACTTTTACCAAATTTGCAAAGGCACAAAGACAAAGTGGCCAACATATCACATATGGCCATATACATGTAAGTTTAATTAGAAAATACATCCCAAAAAAAGAAAAAAAAATCTGCTTATATCATTCAATCAAACAAAACCTTTCAACTCTATAGCTAACCAACACAAGAATGTAGTTCATCATCGACACTCAAGAAGAGAAACCAAGCCTCCTATTGACGAGGAACTCTTTTTCTACTTAGTATCTCCTGTTCTTTTAGTCGATGTTGGAATCTCGCGAGGCGAGCTTGAAGCCCCACAAGGCTAGCTGCTTTTCGAGAAAGCACATAGCTCAATTGGGTTACATAGCTGTCAATTTGGCTTCCTGGCTTATCTACTTCTGCCAATAGTTTCATTTCCTGAAAACCAGAAGCAAATATAAGAGCAAGACAAGGACCAAAAACAATAAATTGTCTAAATGTTTTGTGGAATTTCACTATTTGAGAACCAAATTTTTTTTTCCTATTCTATAAAAGAAAAATATTAAACAAAAGAATCTTTGCTAGAACCGAAGTAGCATTATCATTTTAAAAAAAAAGACACGTCATAACTTACTTCGCGAACAATCTCCATAGTGTCTTCAATTTCTTTCCTATGAGCAGCAATTAGTGCTTCTTCCTCCTTGAAAAGTACAATAAAAAAAAAAGTTAATTAGATAACAGACACAATGCTAAATATTTAACTGAAAACTTGTAATGAAATGGTACTTCCATGTGTTTTGACAAACCTCAAGTATTGCACTGATATTCTTATCAGGAAAGGATTCTGCTTCATAGAGTCTGGATCCAGTGGCAATTGTGTTATAGTTCTCTGTGCTCTGCTGCTTGGAGCTAGTGGTGAACACGTCAGAAACCTTTTGCATTCTTTCATCAGTATCATTTTGTGAATAAGAGTTCACATTTTGACTGGTTGAACCATTGCATGAGTTCTTCAATTCAAACCTCTCCTTGTCCATTGAGGCAGAACCTAAGGCTTTTTCCTCTCGTCCATTGACAAGGTTCTGTTTGTCAACATCAGCGTCAGAGCTATAGAAAGAACTTTCCTTGTCAATAAATTTCCTGCCAATATCCATTGATTTCACTTCACGTTGATCATACAAAATTTCCGAACCAGCACCTGCTGGAAGGGATGATGTAGATGTAGATGAAACCTCCTTATTAGCCTGTGGTGCTGGATATGGGGGCTGATCTTTTCTGGGATTTCCACTTTTGGATAGACTTTTAACCCTGTTCACATAAAGGTGAAAGAGTTAAAATATGTCCTTGAAATGAAGAGAGGCACCATGTCATGAAACACTATGTTAAAGATCATAATAGGAAAACATACCGATCAGCATATCTTAAGGTGTTAAGCGTGTGTTCGCAAGATCCTGCACCTGGGGATATACAAGAGATCATAACAGTCTTTGAGTTGCCCACAAAGGAGTCCCGAAGCACCTCAGTAAGTTTACTTCCTCGAAATGGAATGTGGATCTGGTCATTGTCAAGAGCACGAATGCACTCCTTCAAAGCCAAAAGGCTCTTATTGATTTCTGCTCCTTCAATTCTATAACACAGATGCATATAAGTTGCAATGTGAGGTTGATGTGTTACTATAAGAAACACTAGTTTATCTGAACAAATAAAATTGACATAAAGAAGGGATGGAGAAAGCCACCAAATTTTGCTTGCAGCAGTTGCACAAACAATTTAACTAAAATTTAAATGGCAAATAAAGAGCTAACATATTTGCACATTTTAGTTCTATTTACAAATCAATACTCTGCAGTATTAAATTATTAGGGCAACTATTTAGACTCAGTTTGTTATGCTAAACCTAGTTTGATCTTTGAAAAACATCAACAAAATAACTTTCTAGGAACACAAGTGATAAAAAATTTAAAAATAATTTTTCATTGTAAATTTCTACTAAGTAAAGCTTTTAAAACGTTTGCTTACTGCAAGAAACAAAGTAGCAAAAAGAAAAAAGAACAAACATATAGTTTCATTCACTGGATATCCAAGGATGGGTAATGGTTCTTCTGTCTAACTCTATAAAGATTGTCAGTATTTGATGTGGCTTGATCGTATGCACCCAAAGATTTGGATTATGCATAAAAAGTTCTGAACTCATTGCCAAAACAAGGTGTTTGACAACAATAACATGCATAAAACATTTGATAAATTCCGCCGTAAGCATTGAACTTTTGCAGATTCAAAAGTTCAAGCAAATAATTCAAATGCAGAAAACTACCTAGTCTGACGATCATTGTCAGTAGTGTCAGCACCTCTTTCACTTCCAGCAAGATCGATGAAAGAAATCTTTCCCACAAGCTTCCCACTTCTTTCTTCATTCTTATCATTGTTCCGCTTGCCCTCTTTCACCTCCTTATGCTTCTTTATAGCCAGTTGTAAGATAGCATGTGACCTAGAGGACTCCTCATTAGCACCAGTTGATCCTGTACTTCTTGCAGCATTCCCTTTCTCAATGAATTCTCCGACAATTTGTACATCAGAAACTTCAAATTCTTGCAGTCCTACAATGCAAACTTGCTGCCTTCCATCCTCCCTCATTAAAAGTTTCCTACACATAGAATGAAAAACAGCCATTAAGAAGATATTAACCCCATACGCAACAAATAGCCAATAGCTTAATAAACTGAGTAAAATTATTGACATCTGTATATCCATATAAATTCAGACATATAAACATTTCAATTCTTATAAGAATTTATTTTTCATGCAACATCATTGTAAAAGAGGTCTACACAAACAACCAATCTTATATTGCCACATTACCAAAAGTAACTAATTTTCAAACCCGCTACTTCAAAAGTCATCTAAATGCACGAATCTGATTGGATGACCGTGTAAAACTCTTTATACTATTAGTGCATTAAAATTAAACACTATTGAAAGCAGAAAATAATCAGAAAATCAATAGTTGGTGTAGTATAGTATTTATACCAAAGCAAACATCATGGTTAAGGACAAACTAAGATGCATCACTGTCCTCAAAATATATTTACAATACACCCATTGAATTCATATGAAAGGTTAAAATAGATTGACATAAATATTATCAAAATGGAAAGAAATACCCACTTTCGGTCACCAAGAAGATCAAAAAGTTTTCCACCATATATCTCAAAGTAACTAAGCCACAGTTTGAAATTCTGGTTTCGGTACAATGGTTGATGCAGCTGCCGGACAAGGTCTTCAGCAGCTCTGAGAGGTAATGGCTGCATTGTGTACGTTTTGCCACTTCCTGAAAGTAAAGCATCATTAGCGTCACAGTAATGGATACTGGAGATAGACCATCTGCTCAAGGATTACACACGGGAATATGAATGAATAAACATAGATATTGCAAAAACGTACAATTTGCACTTCATGGAAAAGGTTTGGATTATAAATTCAAAATATTCAATTACTTTTATATTGTGTAATTGCATTGATCCACAAGTAATAGGTATCATCCTGCATCTAGGCCAAAGCCATCAATAGTCCCCAACTCTCTTGCACATTGGTTTTTCATGTTAATTTGGAGATGTAAATATAGCAAAATAAGCTACTCAGCCAGAAGACTCCTAAAGCTTTCTTTGTTTGACATGTTCAAAACCAACACTATGAAGAAAAACAATAAAGCATATAAAAGGACTAGCCAAGTTAAATATATATAAAACAAAAAATTTTAAAAAGTTAAACTAAACCAGAAGCCATAGCAGAGATTGGAAAACTAGAGGTGTTTGGTTTGGACAATACTAATAATTTAGTACGGTCATGATATCATTAGCAGAAATAAATTTTTCACCTGTTTGACCATAAGCAAAACAGGTAGCTTTGGTTCGCTCAAAAATGGTAGGAATAATTGGTTCTACTGTATCTCGATATACCTGTTATTGTAAAGTAATAGTGCCTTAGGCCAAACAAATGAAGCTGAAGAAACAGTCAAACATCAACAAATATAGGAGCAAAGCATGGTACAAAAGCTATACGTTTTATTGAAAAAACAAAAAACTCAATCTTCAATAAGAGACATCTTACTTCATCATTGGTAACATTCTCATCAAAAACAGCATCAAAACAAAAATCGTGCTTCTCCACATAAGCTGTCAAGTCAACCTTTTCATGATAGATCAATAATTAGATATATTAGCAGTAAATGAAAATAAGAACTCAATATTTAAACAGGATTTCTTTTACAAAGGGTAAATAATCTCATGTCCTATATCTAAACAAACCTTTAGTTTGGGTTCATGAACAGTCAAATATGCATAATCAGATACAGATACAACATCGTCCTCCTTCTTGGCAAGTTCCTTCTTGTTTAAAGGTCTTTTGCGTACCTAAGAGACACATCAAAAAGAAAAGTTTTTAAATAAAAATAATTATAAATCCCCTCAATTGTCAAATGAAAAACAAAAACAAAAACAAAAAACCTCAGTTCAACAGTGAAAAGGTTCAAAGTGCCATGCGTGTTCATTTAGGAAATCCTTTAAAAAGATGCATGTAATCATCCCTTTCTATTCCAATAAAGTAATTATAAATACCCATCAAATGTTAACAAAACACATTTACATGTGATTTCAACAGTTAAAAGGTTGAAATTGCAGTGAATTTTCATTTAGGAAATCTGAATCCTTTGAGAAGATACATTTTTCTCATCATTTTCAATCCTGAATGCTGATGAATGACATTGGCAAAATTCTTCTGCCAGTCAGGGTTACTTATGTCTATAAAAGATTGACATACCACAACTTTAATCTTTGCAACATTATGTTCCCTTGTAATATTATCTGATTCATTCATAGGCAAAGAAATTGATGCATCAAAATCTGCTTCTCCTCTTTCCAGTTTGCTGTTAACTGGATAGAAATCACCTTGAAAAGTTCTAGTATCTCCAGGCAATAAGGGTGATGGCTCAAAAGAGTCTGCCAGAACTTCCTGAAAGGATGAAAAGAAAAAAAGTTTGAACTAACAACGATATAAAGTAGACACTTGTGCTGCTGACATTTCATATAGAAGAAACTTTATATGTTTGTTTTGGACTAAACTTGGGGTGGAATTTTTTATTGATGATTTTCATGTGCAAATTTATACGTGGAGATAATCCACAAAAAACTCCACCTCGTTTCTACCTCCAAGCAAACATTATAATTAGTAGAAAACATCCAAGTAGCAATCTGTTCACATTGGCTTACTTGGATTAATAGGGCACTCAGATAACATGAAATAAAGCATACCTCAGACAAAAGCTCTGTATCATCCATAGCATGAAGATCCAAAAGGCCAGCTCCAAAATCCCCCCTGAAGTCAGGAGGAGAGTAAGGCCCATCTGACAAAGCTACTCCACCTAACATTTGGGCAGTGGGCGTATATGGCTCTGAAGCAGATTCTCCATTAAAATTGAGGTTTCTCATTAACTTAAAGAGCCTCTGCTTCTCTTCAGCAGACTGCGCTCCATAACCCTATAACAATATCATATTCATCTAAGTCACACACACAGACCACCATCATATGTCAAAATAAACAAAATTTAGCAACTTTGGTTATAGTACACCCAAAATAAGCTTCTGAAAAAAATCACAAAAGCCCCCCATAGTTATCCCCTAAATGCAGGATCACTCAAACTTCAAAGACTCATTCAAGATAATCAATTTTTACTCTTGTCTTCTTAACGTTGCTTTAGCAAAAGGGATTTGTCTCAGGATTGCCCATTGTTAAAGGTTTCCCGGAATTGAAAGTCCTCACTTGGCAATTGGTACGCTTCCATGCCAAGGCTCTACCATATTCAGTCTATACGGCATAATCTTTACCATTATTACAAGCAGATACTCCATAATTTTCAACATACAAAAACTTAATCCAAAACATGAAAGAAATGAATTATCACATACATAATCAACCAAATTTCATTTACAAAAGACTTATAAAAAACAATTAACAACATATTCACAATCCTATCAAACAAGAATCAATTATAGGCGTGCGTAACATACCTGCATGAGAAGGTTTGGAACGAGGCGATGATCGATGCCAGTGGAAGCCACGGGAGAGGCCAGATGCTGCAACCCGGCGGATTGCAGCCACCGCGCCATGACCGCATCGCCGGCATCAGTGGCTGCATTCCCCGCGCCGTGCAGAGAGCCACCGCCGCCGTCATAAAGAGCGGCGGCTGCAGCATTGCTCTGCTGCATCTGGCCACCCGCGTGGCGCTGCGACCGGCGTTGGGGCGCCAATTTTCAAGATCTGTTTAACACACTTCGCACACAAAAACGAAAAATCAAAGAAAGAAAGAACAAACAAAATGAGAAATTCGGAGAATTCAGATATTTCAGAGGAAGAAAAAGAAAGACGGAGAAAATGGAATAGAAACTCACGAGAATGAGGTGAGAATCGAGATTCGGAGAAGAACATGGAAAGTGAGGAGGAATCAGAATCGGCGTAACCTTGCAATGGCTAATAACGAATCAAAATCGGTGGGAATGAGATTCAGATCTGAAAATAACGATTCGGTAGCACGATTCCTTTGATTATAGAGTGGCCACAAGAATGGCTTCTTCGATTTTCCACAATGCAAAAACAAAGAAGGAAGAAGAAAGAAGAAGAGAGAGAAACCCTGTGAAAGGCTTTAATTGGATTGGGAAACAAGAAAAATGCGAATTATTTTTCAATCTTTGTAAGATTAAGTTTCTGAGTTTGTTTAATTAATGTGTCTTTGTGTAATTAATTTTGTTAATCATTGTATTTTTCAAAATATTTAAACGGCTATGTGGAACGAAGTGGTGATTGTGAAAAGACTGATATGCCCTCCTACTTGCTATTAATTCTGGTATATGATTAACATGCAACCAGTGTGCATATGATTAGATACATTATGAATCTAACAAATGGCTACCATGTATTGATTTACCGGAAATATTGTAATAATAAATAACAAATATATTATCAAAAAGAAAAAATATAGATAATCAATAATTTTCAAAATAATAAATTAGCCAATAAAAAATGAGAATATCTATAACCATTGTCTATAAAACGTTTACAATGAAAGTTATAGAACATCCGAAACTTAAAGCAACTACGAGCCAATTTTAGAAATAAAACATCCGAAATCTAGAAACAGAATATTCAAAACCTTAAAAAATAGAACATCTAATTTAAGTTGTTAGTTGATGTTGGCTGAATTTTTATTGGTATTGCTATATAAAAAATAATAAATAAGAAATATTGTTGGTTAATCTTTTTATTAAAAAATAGGAGAGGTAAATTAGTATAAAAATATTGGTTTTCTAATATTTGTGATAGTAAATAAAATATATAATTTATAGACATTATAACATTTAAAATAATCAAAATTAAGTTAAATAGATAGAAATTTAATCTTTTTTTAATTTCAAATATTTTTAATATTTTTATTATTTGTATAATACACGACTTTAATTATTTATTTATAATTTGTTTATAAGTTAATCGTATATAAAAATTAAATATTAGCTTAATTTAGATATTTAGTTATAGATTATTAAGTGATGATATCATATTAAAACTCTAGTTTTGTTTAAGGAAGAGCTGCTTAGACTAATTATTTGAATAATTAGAGATTGGTTAAAGTTTTTCTTGAGAATCACTTTGTCATTCAAGCAAATAATCATATATTGGAAAGGGAATTTTCTTTTAAAGAGTTTTTGCTAGCTAACTTAGTATTTATTATTTGTGAAATATAGAATTTTTTTAAAAAAAAAAATTGTTATACTTATACGCAAATTTTACCAGAAATCTCTTGATGCTGGACTTGGTATATATAAAAAAAATGAAGGTAACTCTTCTCTTTTGCAATACTAAAAGAGCACCCTCCAAAGTTATGACTAACTTGCTGCATTGCCATACCTTGCAGTTCACTTCAATTGGAAAAAATAGAAAAAGTCTTTGCTTTAGCTTAAAGCAAGAGACGATTGAGTTGAGATCCACTAATATAGTTAGGAACATAATAGGTTTGAATTAAAGCTAAGATACATCACTATTTTGGTTTTCTTGACCAAATTAGTTGTTCCATCATTTCTAAATGAATACTATATTTCAATCTAACCACAATTTCTAATTTTCATAATCTAACATGTGGTAGTAACATGGCTCCACATACATCAGCTCCTTGTTTTGTGTGTTTGTCTTTTTAGTTGTTATTTGTTACTTCCTTAGTAAATCTACAAATATAGATTATAATTAAAATGATAACAAAATTAGAACTTCAACAAACAATATATATTAGTTAACATTTTTTTATGTGGGAGTTGTTTTGTATAGGAGTCTTATCTTTAATTTTTCACTATAATTGTTATTTATAGTAATGCTAATTAGGGTATTTAAAGTTGTTTCGATTTCTATACTCGAGAACTACTATTTAAAAAATCAATTTTGGTTGATTTAATTGTTAATTCATTTGTTTATTTAAGTAAATATGGGGATAGCAATTCATATGTATGAATAGATGCATGCTATGTAAAAAGAAGGGGAGAGCAAGAATTGGAGAAGAAATAATTGCCTAATATACATTTATCTATCTATAAAAATTAGAATTTTAAAATTAATTGATATGAATAAATCAAAAAAAAAAAAAGACAAATAAAATATGCTTATACGTACATAAATGTAAATACAAGCATTAGAAAGAATTAGAAGGATGGATAATAGCAGAGATTTTGGGGATCTAACCATTGTGTAGAATGAATGAGTATAAAAGCATATAATGAGAAAAAAAAACATGTATTATCTAAAGTATGAAAATTGATAGTCAAATTTATAACTTTCATCCTATCATGTTTAATTTTCATTAACTTTCTTATTTTAAGAAATTTTGGTTCAAAAGATTTAGATTTGACAAATACAAAATTCCACGTAGTATAAATTCTTTTTCAGTAGAATAATATAGGAAATTAAACTTCATTTTGGTAATTGAGATTATAAGTTGCATCAAATTAATTCTTGATTTTTCAATTACATTAATATAGTCTTTGGTATTGAAAAAATTGTAATACTATATTAGTCTCTAAAATTTTTTTCACGTCGTTTTAGACATTTTAGTAGAATACGTACTAAGAACTAATGTAATTAATTTGGTACAAATTATCAATTTTAAAGATTAAAAGAGGGTTTATCTCATAATTAGGAGCCACAATAAAAATTCTATACGTGAGCACTCAATTCAATACAATTCGATCAGATAGAGTTGTCAACTTAATCCGTGCGTAATACTGAGTGCAGAGCTGGTTGATATGCAGACCTGGTAGGATGCGTGTTTTATACTTAATCCTATCCGATCAACTCGCACCTTATCAATAACTCGACAATAATTATTCTAATAAAAACGTCAAAAAATATATTTTTTTATAAAAATTCAATATTTAGCCACACTTTAAAAATATAATTTATAGAAAAAAAAAACTTTTATAATGTCTTAAAATAAGGCCCCATAATTCAATGTTTAATGATAAAATGAAAATTTTTCACTGCAACTATTAACTGTGAAGTCTCCATCTAATTTAGTAGTGTTTACGACTGAGTAAAGTTTCAAAGTGAACCATGAGATTGGACCTTTGCACCAAAATAATTATTGAGATTCTAATTACACTATTAACTCGTGAGATTGAACTATGGCACTACAATAACCTTTGAATCAATTTTCGACAATATGTTAGTACCAGAATAATGGTCTGACACTACTATGACTAGGATTAATAAAACAACATTAATTTTAAAATTGGAGCCCAATGAATCATAAATAATAATGTATTGATTAAAATGAAAGATCAATATGATGTTCTTTATTGTCTATTGGAAAAATTGACGTCATTTTATTAATTCTAGCAATAATAACTGTGGTATATCATCATTATGATATTGATTTATTGTTGGAAATTAATCCGGCAGCTACTATAATTTTTAGAGTTGAGAATAGATCCTCTCAAATTTTTTTCTCTAAAGTTTTTGTTATGTGTAATATTTCACTGTAGTTCAATTTTAATGGTCAAAATAGTGCAATTAAAATCTCATCATGATATGTGTAGAGGCCTCGTTCATGACACGTAGGAATCTGAGTAATTTTAAAATAAGAAAGCGGGAAACTGAAAATTCAAACGACAAGAAGAGCGTTGTCGTCAATTTCAGTTTTGACTTTTGATACCCCAAATCCATTCCCATGGAGGAAGCAATATCCCGCATAGTCGCCGAGCTCGACGACCTCCGCCACCACCACACCGCCTCCACTTCCACCGCCGCCGCCAACCCAACCCCTCTCTCCCGCCAATCCCTCTCCGACCTCAACTTCCTCCTCTCCGACGCCAACGACACCGTCCCAATCGACGCCCTCTACGATGACCTCTCCGCCAAGTCCCTCTCCCCTTCCTCCCTCGTCCCCCCTCTCTCCGCCGCCATGGACTCCTCCCCAAACCCTAACCACTCCCTCCTCGCCTCCAACGCCTTCCTCTCTCTCCTCCTCTCTCCTAACGCCCCGGTCTTCACCCTCTTCACCCCTCTCTCCTTCCTCTCCCTCCTCCGCTCCCTCCGCCGCTCCCTCAAACCCTCCCCAACCTCCCTCTCCCAGCCCAATTCTTCCCAAAATCGCAAGCGCCGCGGTGCCGGTAAGGCCACCAAGGCCTCCAGAAAGAAACCGTCCCAAAAGGATCCCGGAATCGATGAAGAGGAAGAGAATCAAGAATCAGGAGGAAGCAGTTCAGTGGATGTTAAGGTTTTGCTCGTGGTGCTGGAGAAGCTGGCTTCGGTTATGGATCTGATTCACTTGGACCGGTTCCCAGAGAGTCTTAGGTCTCTGGTTCAGTCGATTAGCGAGATTCCAGTGACAGCCATGGAACTTTGCGAGAACGGAGTTCAGTATGGTAAATTGTTGACACTCTGTTCACGGATTCTCAGGGAGATTCTGAAACCTGAGCATGGCGAACCATCGAGCAGCGCTTCTGAGGTGTTTAGGTCCCTTTCTCTGCTTGTTTTCATGCCCAAATCGCAAGCAAGAACGTTCGCACTCGATTTTATTAAGACTGAGATGATGAAAGTGGCGAAGGAGAACGAAGGGGTGAAGAAGGCAGTGGTTAATTTGCCACGGTATTTGGTTAATAGGGCGCCGGAGAAGGCTGAACCGCGAGCATTGGCGGTGGAATCAGTAACGGAGATTGTTCGTGTGATGGAAATCGAGGATCAAGTTTCCTTTGTGAAGTATGTGGTTTCAATGTGTCTGGGGAAATCAAACCTTAGGCTCTTAGGTGTTGATCTTGTTCTTAGCCTTGTAATGTCACTGAAGGATCCATTGGGTTTGAATTCAGAAGAGGAAGAAGGTGGTGATGATCCTTGGGGGATATGGTGCTTGGAGGCATTGGTGAAGCGATGTTCGGATGTTATAGCTGCAATTCGGGCAAGGGCTTTGGCGAACTTGGCTCAGTTGGTGAAGCTCTTATCAAAGGGTGATAAGAGCAGTGTGGTGCTGAAGAGGTTTATGGGGTTTGGTGATGGCAATGGCAGAGTTGAAATGAATAATATGCTTAGGCAAAGATGTATGGATGACAAGGCAGCTGTTAAGAGGGCTGCACTTCATCTTGTTACTAACATGACTGCGCTTCTTGGCGGCACAATCGATGAGGTGGTGCTAAAGACAATGGGGTTGGCTTGTTCTGATCCCCTTATTAGCATGAGGAAAGCAGCAACTGCAGCTCTTTCTGAGGTACTTTCTGTGCTTGTTGTAATATGTTTGACCATTTAAAACTTCAGCATGAGTAAAAGGTATATACTTTCAATGTCTTGAAATTTTAAAGCTTATTGATT
>JASCZI010242241.1:5827-17853 GCA_036250425.1 Stylosanthes scabra | reverse complement strand
TTTTTTTTTTTTTTTTTTTTTTTTCCTTTTTTTGGGTCTTAAAAAGAAAAAAAACAGCCAAAAGGCTGGAAACAAAACTAAAAAATCTAAGTAGTCTTCATTGAGGATAAGAGAACTTATTTGCATATTTAATTAATTAAGAAATCTAAAATCAAGAATTGATTATAATTTTTGACAAATATAAACCAGTGACGGTATTATTTTAATTTTAATTTTAGTTCATGGATAGTTATTTTTTTTAGGATAATACTATTTGAACAACGGTCAAATTTGACTAAGTCATTTATTTTTATGCTAAATAAAATATTAAAATATTATTTCGGTATCAAATAATATAAAAAATAACATCTAAATAAAATTTTATTTAACATCGAAATAATTTTCTATTTAACATAAAATAAATAACTTGAATGGGGTTAAATTACTTCTTCACATAAAAATCTTATTCAATTTATTTTATATATTTTTATTAACTTTGTACACTCAATTCATTTTATAATTAATACTTTTATTTTGCAAGCTATTTCAAGTATGAAGTTGAAATTTTTTAGTAAAAAATAATTACAATTAACCTTATTAAACTGTTAAAAATATTATATAAATATTAAAATTAATTATCAAATCAAATATTTATGCATATTATCATCAAATTAAACTCTAATATTACAGAAGTGTATCTTCATATCTGCACTGCCAGCTCTTGTTGTGCAGTTTCTGTAGCTGTCTTACTTCTCAGGTAAACTAAATTCTTCTCCCTTTTTCCCCTAATCATCCATTTCCCAAACCCTAATTTCAGTAATTTCCTTCAATCCTCTCTATTCGTTTTTCAAAAATTCAATCTTTTTTCTTCTTTCTTTCTTTTTTATCACTCTGATTAGGTTTCTGAATTGTGAAATTTCGAGTTAGTTCATTAGCTTAATCAGGTACCGAGCGAACTCGGTGTTGACTCAGTCGTCGCCGCCTCCGCCATGGACGGCAACAAGGATGAAGCGTTACGCTGCCTTGGAATCGCTGAGGAAGCAATCGCAGCCGGTAACAAATCCCGCGCCCTCAAATTCATCGGAATCGCTCAGCGGCTCAACCGTAACCTCCTCGTCGATGATTTGCTGAGCAAGTGCGAGAGCATCGATTCTGAGTCCTCTGCGTCTTCTTCTCCTTCAGAACATAAAGGTAACGAAAATCACGTTAAGAGAACACTGAACGGTGCATCGAAAATTGATGATGAGTGTTTGAACGAGGAGAGGAATTACACGGAGGAGAATGTGAAGTTGATTAGGGAAATTAAATTGAAGAGTGATTACTACGCGATCTTGGGAGTTGAGAAGAGTTGTTCGGTTGAAGAGATTAGAAAGGCTTATAGGAAACTCTCCTTGAAGGTTCATCCGGATAAGAACAAGGCACCGGGTTCCGAAGAGGCCTTTAAGAAGGTCTCAAAAGCATTTAAATGCTTGAGTGATGATAGTTCTAGAAGGCAGTATGATCAGACTGGATTGGTCGATGAATTCGAGTACAATCAGCAGTACAGTGTCCCGCGCCGGAGGAGGAGAACAGCGGCAAGCCGTGATTTCTTCGACGATGATTTCGATCCAGATGAGATATTCAGGGCGTTTTTTGGACAATCCGATGTGTTTGGGAGGCAACATGTTTACAGAACAAGGGCTGCAACCCATGATCATCATCATCAAAGACAGGGTTTTCAGGGTGTTGCGGGTGGAACAGGGCTTAATGTTATGCTCCTTATTCAGTTGTTGCCGTTCTTGATCATTTTGCTGCTTGCTTACTTGCCATTCTCTGAACCTGAGTATTCTCTGTACAAGAATTACTCATATCAATTTCCCAAGACCGTAGAGAATTATGGGATTCAATATTTCGTAAAGTCTCAAGCCTTTGATCGTAACTATCCGCAGGGGAGTGCTGCTCGTTCTACCATTGAGGACAATGTGATAAAAGATTATAAGAATATGCTTCGGCGTTATTGTCAGGTTGAGATTCAGAGGCGGAGTTGGAATAGGAATCTTCCTACTCCTCACTGTGAAAAGTTGCAAAACTTTGGAGTAGTAGCATGATGAAGGTAACTCTTCTTTAGATGTATAATTTGCCCAACATTTTTTCTTGTTAGGTGATAGAGGTTCTTAATGGATTGAATAGCATTTCCTTATACTTTTGCCATTTTTTTTATACTTGTTTGTACTTAAATAAGAGATTGCTTATATACCAAAAGAGCTTGCTTGAGCTCAGTGGGATGTCTTAGTTCTCAATGAGGAGTAGTGTTCCCCTTGATCCAAACTTTAATGCATAAAAAGTTCCAGCTTGCCTGTAACTGTTTCTTATTGGCTCTGATACTATTCGCTCTTATTGTACTATTATGATTGAATATTTTGTAAGGATGAGATAGCACCTATTACCACAGTGCTTCTTGCTGCAGGCTGCTAACTAATATTAAACGTTTCTGGAGATGTGGTGGGCTTTCTTACTTGTTAGCATCAATATTTAAACTACCAATCAGGTTATACCAGCAAAAGTGGTGATAAAATTTATATCTTAGAAGAGGGAAGGAAGTATATTTAACAATCTTTATATCTTTAAGGTGCTGTACTGCTGTCTCCAAATAATTTTCATATTTACTTATGTCTTTCCTTTCATATTATTCTTTGTCCTGTAGTTTGCTTTCTGTTAGAATATCAGGAACTAATGGGAGTTGTTTGTGAGTTGAGCTTTGGAGGGACAGAAACGGGGGAGAGAAGGCATGTAGTATAATCCAAAACCATCCCTTTTCCTCTAGATACTTAACTTACAAACATCCTCTTTAAGTGTTTTATGAGCCTTCTGATGTCTGAAACTATGTCGATATTTTTCTTGTCATCTAACCCATGGAGTCAATCCCACTTAGTTGAACAAGTCTTTTTTGTTGACTTGTTTTAGTTCTACTACTCTCTGCCTTAGTGATTTGTAGCTAGTGCAAACTGTCACGCTCAAACACCTTTTGCTTCAATATGGTGTCAAATTAGTATCATCCTTTGGTACCCAGTCCTTTGACTATACTGGTATCAAGTTTCCATCATGATTCCTTGCCCCATGTTGTCACAAGATTAGTGACTGTTATCCAGTGTGATTTTTCTTCTTCCTGTGGGCTCCTCCTTTGCTCTAACCAAATTGATATGACACTCCCTCATTTGACTCTGGTATTCACCAGCATATTAGTCATAATGGAAAAAATGAAAAATCTCAGCTGTGACCCACTTATTGGTGGCTTTACAGCCACGCTCTAGCACATGGAGGTTTAAGCTGACAATACTTTTTTAAGATTTGTTGGTTGTTGGTACTTAAAGGAAATCTTTCCAAATGTTATTTACTAGATAACTCATAGTTATTAATCTTGGATAGTGGCCTACTCCGAAACTGCTATGGTAGTAGAGTGGATAGTGGGACAGCATCGTCAAATATTTATTACAGCATGATAGAATGGCTTGCAAATTTATGGTTTACATGGAAGTGGGATCATTTCACCTGAACACCCAACTCATGGTTGCATCTCTTCCTTCTCCCGTAATCACCGATACCAAACATATCGTAAAAAGCAAATTCCCTTATCCCTTTTGGCAGAGTTTTATGGTCCAAACCCACCAATTGTCCGAATTTATTTGCGAAGGTCTAATGGTTGCTCTTCCTTCCCTGTTCCCACTTTTTCTAAATATGCAGTATCAGACTTTTAAGGAATCTAAATATGAGTTATAGAAGAGTTCCATATTGTCTCCTTTTTATAGTGTAGTCATATGACTTGTGTAAGTGACTACATGTATAATTGTTTACTTGGCTTGAGGAAGCCTAGTAGCGGTTTCTGAGCTTTTTTTGTGCATTTTATTGTTCAGGATGTCTATTGGAGCACTTGTTAGTTGTAACAGGCTCTGTGCTACTCGATTAGCTGCCAATTAAGTGTCATGTTCATTGTGCTCCGAGAAATCTGGCAAATATGCTCACCTCCCTTGGGGCTTACTTGGATGGGATTATCTATCATGGTTAACAATGGTGCTGAACATGACAACAATGATATACAGAAGTCATCGGCATCATCAGCGAGCATGCATTGGTTAGGAGAGTAAATACTAGTTGTAACAAACTACATAAAGTAGATTAGGAGCATGCATGCCTTGATACTTGATAAATTTTCCTTAATGACTTAATGTGCAACTGCTCCTTCATTCAAGTGAGTGAATATTCGATAAGGTAGCGATGTAATCATCAAATTGAATGTGAATTCTCCTTTCCTATCATCAGGAAGTATGACTTTCTGTGATTGGTGATAAACTTTTATGATCTTGTTGTGGTACCTTAATTCCACTTCACTGGTAAGCTGCCAAAATTTTGGTATAGTACTTGTTGGCTCTTTCTTGTTAGTGTGTCAGTTTTGAATTTCTTTTCAATCTATAGAAGTAGAACTTCGATTTAAATGTGAAAATGTGGAATTACATTGCTTTCCTTTGAATGAATGGACAACTGAAAAGATTATCTTTTGTCCTTTTTTATTTCTTCCTCTGAAGATTGAAACAACTCACATGGTGAATGGTGTTTTGTTGGGAATAGTCAAGTAGTCATGAGTAACAGTTTGATTGGAATTCACTTTGTTTTTTAAACCTTTTTGTCCCAAAAAAAAAAAAGGAGAAAATTTGTCCATTAATGTTTCATTGTTTTGACACTAATACACTGAAAGATTCAAAAGATTTCTTGTTTCTTACATATAATGTACCATTATAACATAATAATTAATAACATATATTATTAATTTATCATCATCATCGAACATTCAAAGTTGAGAAAAAAGACAGAAGAATACGTAGAATATACATTACACCATACAAAATACATGCAACACTGTAGTATATATGAGAGGCGGATCTTAATTAGTTGAGTCACCAGAATCATGGTTGCCAAAGAAGGAGACCCTGCTGTAGAGGAGGATCAAGATGAGGAGAAGAACGAGGGTGATGCCGACAGGGGAGCCGCTGAGGCGGTGGATGGAGTCTGGCTCGGCAGTTGTGGAGAACATGGCGATGACGAAGGAGGCGCGGTCGGAGGAGAGGAGGTGGATGGCGATGAGGAGGAGAATGGGGAGAAGGAAGAGACCCAATGGGGTTATAAGGTCTGAGAATGCTTCTGTGAAGTAGTCAGCAGTAACAAGAAAGGGAACTGCCACCACAATGGCCACCACCACTGCTAGAAGAATGCCGTGAGGTGGTGGTGCTCTTTCTCCTCCTATCATTATTCTTCTTTTGGAAATGCAAGTTTCAATTTTCAAAGAGTGAGCCACTTTTGAATACTAACTACTATTTTGAAATACTTCTTTAGCTTTAACCACTTCACTTTTCTGTGTTTATTTATTTATTTATTTATTTATTTATTTATTTATTTATTATTATTATTATTATTATTATTATTATTATTATTATTATTATTATTATTATTATTATCTAATTGGAGAAGATAAAAGATAACTATTTAGGTAAAGATATTTTGACGTGATGACGTGAAGACGATAAATAATAGTGACTAGAAATAAAATTGAAGCACTTTGACTCGAGGGAGAAGAGTTCTCTCCCTCAACTTACATTTTTTTTATTGGATTGGATATCCTAATCCTAAGTTCAATATTCACACATTCACTTTCTTTATCTACCAAAAGATTCGAGATTCTATATTTCTCCATGAGAATTAGTACGCAGATGGAACTTCTTATAAGACTAGCAGTAACCATGATCTAGGCCTCAGCTGCCCTCAACCTACATTCAAAAAACTAAAACGAGGAACTTTTGGCTTTATTATTTTTTTTTACCAAAAATAATAAAAAGAAAGGTTTGAACTCGAGATCTTTGGAGAAAGGAGCAAATGTTATTTGAGCTGATAATAAATGATATGTACGATATATACAAGCTTTTGGCTTTATTAGTTATTACTGCTTTTTAAGGTGTCATTTTATAATTGAAATATCCTCGTAATTTGAATTACAAGAAGAAACACTAAATGCTCTTGTCAACTGTTCTTTATTAGTTATTTCTCTTTATAATAAGCTTGTATATAAGTATAACTTCTTATTTTTTGTGATTTTTGTTATATATTAAAAAAGAAGGTAGGTTGGTGGTGGTGGTTAACTACTTGTGGTGGTGCTAGGTGGACGGTTGAGTTATTGAATGCGTTGTGTCTTTTTGTGTTGTACCACTGAATGGAGTGGGCTCAAAATAAGCATAACCAATTTTCTTATATAATTAGCATGTGAATTTTACTTATAGCAATATCACTAATCAATCAATGAATTAGTTAATATAAATAATTAAAAAAAAAACCTTTTTTTTACTCATGCAATCATGCTTCTGTTCCTATATCATTAATATCCCCATCAGGAATTCAGGACCTCAAACAAACAAAGTGTCTAAAACAAAGGGCATTAATATCATGACCCAAAAAAATAGGCATTAATTTTCTAACTAGAACTCAAATAGTCCAGACCCAACTAAATCAATTCAAATTCAATAATAATTAACTTCTCTAGACAGTGGAGTTGAAAAATGTTGTTCCACATTGAGTGATCTAATCAATCTGATCGTATTCTAATTTGGTGCTAAATATTTAATCAGCTAATAAATCAGTGTTTTCGAATGGGTTTTAATTAATAGGTTACTTCATATATAAGACGAAATTTAAAGATTCAATACTTATTTAAGCGAACTAGTAAAATAATTAATAGACAGTTGGCTAATATAACGATATATTTGATTATTCAATTGGTTCATTCTTTGTAGAAAATATTAGTGAATTAACATATATTAAATTACAAAGCTTGCCCTAAACAGTATCTTATCTCGTGTTAGAATTGCTACAGCCTACACATGCTCACAAATTAAACAATATCATAATGTTGACCAATTTGTATTTTTCAAAAATATTTTTCTCTAAGATTCTAATTAGAAATTAGAGTGATGCCAAAATTAACTTTTGGATTTACCCAATTTTATTGAACCAATAATGAAGATCGTTAATAATGCATGGCTCGTGAAGTTATAGCATATGTATTTATCTAACCAACTTGGATTGGTCTAGTGATTAACTTACTAGTCCGCTTAAGCAAGTGTCGGGGGTTCGAATTCCGCTTTGTGCATGCAGCAGCAATCCATTGGCCAGCGACAAACCCTTAAATAAAGTTCAGATTCGCAGAGGATTAGTCATTAGCCTCTCGAGCTAAGGGATACCTTAGAAAAAAAAAAAAAAAAAACATATGTATTTATCCATGAAAGCAACCGAAGAGTTGTTTCATCACTCACGTAAAATGCTTAATGCTATTTTATGTGAGATTCGATTGGGAAATTGTTTCTTATTTATTATAGTAGAAGAATAAAAATAACTGATATCTCTGATAGACCTATCCAAACACTTTTTTTTTGGAAATGGTAAAATTTAATCAATTACATGGGCCATCCTAATTTTCTAATGTGTGAGAAAATAAAAGATTTAAAAGATGATGAGATTTTTTTTCGACACATAAAAAATTGAGTTAATCTGATAAAATTAGGACTTTTGTTAGGATTATAATACTACCAATAAACTTTGATAATATTTTCAAAAACTACGAAATTATTTATTGACATATCTTTATTTGAGATCAAATATATGTTATTTAATTTATTATTTTAATATATATTTTATATTTTAATATATATTTTCTATTAATAAATAATCAACCGTTGTCACCAAAAAAAAAAATAATCAACAGTGTTACATAATCAATATTATGGAGCTATTAGAGAGCCCATAAATTTAATTAGAATTATCATATAATATTATGAAAAATTATCATTTGAACTGACCAAAGCTATCATTCACACAAAATATAAGTTATCATTTGTAACCTCACCACCACTAACTAGTAACCATAGCCCTCACTAGCACAACAACAATTAAAAAATAAAAGGAGTTATCATCCGAAATTAATAAAATTTATCATCAAAACATAATACAAGTTATTATCCGTAACCTAACCACCATCACCATCGTACAGGGAAGACGAAGAAGACCTTAACAGTCACCACCACCGCCGTCGGATAAGAACGCATGAAGAAGAAGAAGACAAAGTGACGATAGCGGCGAGAAGAAGAAGACGAAGTCGACAAAGCAGCGGCGGCGACCGAGATCATGCAAAGAAAAAGAAAAAAATGCGGGTTCTACTGGATCTCGATGAGGACTTATAGGAGGGATTTTTCGTTAAGGAGAAAGAACCCTAGACGTGAGAATTTAGGCTGGACGAAGGAGAAGAGCATGATGCTGAGGTAACACGTGTTTCTTTATTAACTCTACCATTTATTGAAATGAATTCATTCACTACTATCGATTTTTCTTGCGTTTGAAGCTTATGAAGCCTCTGCGATCTTCGCGTTCCATGAATGGAGGTGGGGCTCTTAATACTCAAATGAACCTGTTTGATAGATTCGTCAGAGTTGTGAAGGTGAATCACACGAATAATATGAGGAGTGAGAGTGGTGAACGACGAAATGAGGACAGAAAGGAGAAAGAGAGGAGAAGGCGCAGGTGAATCACACGAATAATATGAGAAGTGAGAGTGGTGAACGACGAAATGAGGACAAAAAGGAGAAAGAGAGGAGAAGGCGCAGGTGATGGCACCATAGGTGGAAGTGGGGTGGATAGAGAGAAAAGCTAAGGGAGCTTAGATTAGGATTTCACCCTTTGGTTTCATTGGCTCTGAATAACATAGTTCCTATACTTATTCATAAATAATTTTACTAATCTTAATATATTAATTGGACAAATTGTTTGGCAATATATATGACTACAAATTTTAAATAACTGACTCTTGGTCTTCTCCTTAATTTATTTATTTTTTACCAAACTCAAATCGTGAATTTTAGTAATTTATTAGTATATTTTATTATTTTAGCTTCTAGAGCTATATATATTCTTTTTAATCTCTCAAGTACATCACGAGAGAAAGCAACGTTTTATTATAATATATCTCACACAAGTAACGTTCTGATGGTAT
The DNA here is from genome assembly GCA_036250425.1 of Stylosanthes scabra. Taxonomy (NCBI): domain Eukaryota; kingdom Viridiplantae; phylum Streptophyta; class Magnoliopsida; order Fabales; family Fabaceae; genus Stylosanthes; species Stylosanthes scabra. The sequence continues at coordinate 8,813 of JASCZI010242241.1, read as the reverse complement.
TTAAATAATTAGCCACTTCAATTAAAAAAAGAAAATAATTGTTTAATTTTTGCATAATTAACATGCTTTCCTAATACGATAATTTATGATAATGATAATTGATAATTCGTTCTTTTTAGTTTCAAAATTTTTCATGGATTTTCTTTATTTTACTAATAACTTATAAATCATAATGATTCTTTTGTTTGGTTTTTTTTTTTTTTTTTTAGTTTTTAAAAGAATCTGTTTGTTACTTACTTTTCAGGGCCAGAGTTCTTTTAGAACAGAATATTATTCCAAAAAATGAATGGTGCTCTTCCCTTCACAAATTTATGCAATGTCATTTTCATTACAGACATAAAGACAGCCTCGTATTACAAATCCATAAATAAATGCAAAATACAAATGTAGAATACTACCTTTGTAACCCTAAAATCTTATAAATATCTTATACTTGTGTTATGTCAAAACGTAATTTCCCTCAATAATCAAGTTGAAAGATTATTACATGTATTTTTGGTAGAAAGTGAAATAATTGTTGTGATGAGTGTGATGAAGGTTAAAAAAATGCGAAATTTAAAATTTTTTGAAAGACAAAATTTGGAATAAAAAGATGGGTCTCATATTCATAGTAGAACATCATCAAGTTATGATACACCTTCAATAAATAGTATAATTCTAATACCATTTTTCTTACCTAAGAATTTTTTTGGATTTGTATAATTTTTTACATAAATATTTTTTTTCTACTTATCTCTTTTAGGCTGAAGTTTTTTTTTTAAGATTTAACTAGGATCGAACGCTGTGTATTTGATTAGCATTTTTTTCGATTTTTATTTTCAATATTTTTTATTTTTTAAATTTTATAATAAAAAAAAACATGAAGCAGAAAATATGATTTTATTATTTTTACTGTTTTCTCTTTTTTTTAATTGAAAATAAAATAACGTAGATCAAACGCACTTAATTTTTTTTTCATAAAAATTGTGATGTATCGTCATTATTTCTGATACAAACTTAAACAAATAAAACTAATATTCTAACTAACACAATGAATCTCCATTGGTGAATCAAAACCTATGATAGATTTGATGGGACAATAAAACTAAGTGTAATAAGAATGATAATGAAAATATGGTGGATATTCAGTGTAGTTGACTTTATGTTAAATTGCTTATAAAGAAATGTCGAATGAGTTAATATATTTAACTAAATTATTATTTAATAATTTTAAAATACAAATCGATACGAAGTGAAGTGCATACATGAGTTTTTAACATTTTGTATTTGTTGAGAAATGGTCCAAGTGATGATGGAAAACAAAACCCCAATTCCGACAAGTCAACATAGTCTTTCTGTGGAACCACGAGCCTCACAGTTGTCAAAGGAATCAAACCCTCATTATGTGTTGTTCTTCACAAATCACAGCAATACTTCCAAATCTCCCAAATTGACATAACAGCTACCAATGTTTTATGCAGAATCATAACATTGTTACATGTCATCAATATCCATATGTAGCTAAACTCCATCCATATTTTTTGTTGGGGCTCAGTTCTCATCCATTGAAGCCCCCTGCTATCTCAATCTCACCATGGTCCAATTTCCAGAGGCTTTATCAGTTTTTGCCAGAATTATAAGAACTAATAGAATGTGCATAAATCATGTCAATCTACATAATTTTGTCCTCTTAATATTATACTTATATGTTTTAAGTACAGGTTTAATTGTTTAAGTGCATATTGATCATCAAGTACATGTTTTGTATTTTTTTTAGTTTATCAAAATATTTATGGTTAAAAATAAAAGGTGAAATTTAAAATGGTCCATAAAAATTAAACTCCAAATTTGCAATTTTTAAATATAAGATCGTCAACGAGTCAAATTTACAATTAGGGAGCATTTATTTATGTAGATTGGGACTGAAACTGAGAGACTAAAACTCAGTATTGTGTTTAGTTACTGAAACTAAAATTTCAGTTTTAGTCTCCATAATTTCAGTATTTTCAGTACCTCAAAATAGTAAGGACTGGGAGACTGAGAACTGGGACTGAAACTTTAAAAACATTTTTTTATTCAGATACCATAATTTAACATTAAAGTTTCTAATACTAATCTTTGTCATTCCTCTATCAACTTAATTTAATCTCTATATCTAAGTCTCTATCTCCTAGTAAGTTTTAAACCGAACACAATAACAAACTTAATTCAGTTTCAGTCTCTTAGTCTCAGTCTCCAAGTCTCAATCTCTCTCTCCCAAACGCACCATATGTCCTACTTTGTTTTAGATGGTTGGTTAAAACTCTCGAGTCTCAGAGAAGGAGAAAGTAAAAAAAAAAAAAAATCAACAAAAACAAACAAACAAAATTGAATAAGAAAACACGTTAACATGATACTACACAACTAATCAGTAATTAACTCTTGTAGACTCTCGCAACTCACCACTTCAAACTTTTAGTAACTTTTATGCTCCTCGATGAACAAGACGAGCACAGAAAAATATTTTCATCACCACACAAACTTCAGACCTAACCACATCACGTTCAACCTCTCAAAAAAATTTGAACTCCTAAGAACTCAACTTGTGTTGTCATATTCCATCCAACACGATCGATTGTTATTCCCCTTTCTTGAGCATCTTCGATTTATTTCGACGACGAGCCTTCTTTCTCTACTTCCTACTTATCTATAATGTTAGGTGATATGTTAAAATTAACAAGATGGCGCATTTTTATTGGGACCAAAATTGTAAGAAAGTTGTTCCTCACTGTCCTTATTGGAGGGACACCAACTTTAAGATCTTCACATGAAGATTTTGTTTTCTTAATCCTAATCAAAATGCATGTAATTGTGAATTTGATTTTCAAGGGCTAGTACAAGATATTTTTGGCCAAAAGCTAGTTCTATTTTCTAAAATTCAATGCGAATCCATGGATGAGCACTTAGCCCCATTATGCAAGAACTGGCCGGCAATGGAAGAAAAAGTAAAGAGAGAAAAAAATAAAGC
>JASCZI010242240.1:15678-31173 GCA_036250425.1 Stylosanthes scabra | reverse complement strand
TATATATATATATATATATATTCAACGATAGAGAAGGAAGTATGGAAGACTTGGGAAGTTGTAATTTATATCATGTAAAATGAAGCTCCACTCACTACAATGCTGAGAATCAAGACAAATAGTAAGGCCTCACATTTGAGAGAAAATTGAAGATCCTTTTGAAAAGTAAATTAAAGCAAATTAATAATGGGGACTTTATATTATAATTATTCAGATCCATCAACCAACACCACCATCCACATACAGTTATATGAAAACAACAAACTAAAGCAATTAATTAATGTACCTTATTACCTGCTACATCCATTCTACTCCATCTAACTTTGAGAATCCCTTTAATTTCTTCCATGTCTTGTTACATTAATTTTATTTTATTTTTTTATATAAAACAAAATAAAAGAAATCTTACCTGTTTTCAATTGACAATATATTTAATTCAAAAATAAATATTTGTTTCTATTTATAAATAGAATTTGGCTAAAAAAATATCCTTAGAGCATTGTTTATGAATGTCATAATACTATTTTTCCTAAAAAATTAAGCCAATAAAAAGAGATAAATAAATAGTTATATCTGTACACTTTTTCACTAAAATCTCTTTTAAATTTGTATAAATTTTTGTATAGGTTTTGTTATTCAATCTTTTTTTATTTATCTTATGTTTTTTTTTTTAATAAGAATCAAACTCTAAACTTTTAGGTTATAGACTGGTACTATATCATGATACCACTTGTTTTAAAATTTTTATGATGAGAAGAACACATCAATTATTATATATCTAAACATCAATTATTATATATCTAACAAAGAGAATAGAGTAAAAAAAAAAAGAATTGATTTTTCCAAATAACATCTTTCAATCTGTAGATAATTTTAAAAGTTAATATTTAATTTGCATTTTCTAACAAGTCTCTTATAAGTATAATAAAAGAATTATAAATAATTTTTTTGAACTTGAAAAAATTATAAATAATTTAAAAATAACCCTAAATGTCCCACATACTGTTTTAATGGGTTATGAATTTATGATCCCTACTTGTGACTTGTGATTTTGTCCTTTGGAGATTCGAGAGCCCATACATGTGGGAAACTCAATTACATTTATCTTTGTATTGTTCATCATCATGTGCGATACTTTTCTTACAATATTATGTAATATCTATTTTTTTAAAAAAAAAAGATTTTTAATTTTTTATGTAATACCAAAAAAATATATTAAACAAATTAAAATTTATAATTTTGTCTTTAATGTGTATAAGAAATTATTCCTTACGTTCTTCATATAGGAAGTTTTTTTTTTTTTGGTAATAATAATCAAACTCTAATATTTTAGTCATTAATAATATGGGAACGGATTCTTTTGATTTTTTTTTCTCAAGTTTTATATGTTTTTGTACTGAACATTCTCACCCCTGATTTTAGGTATTTTTGTGAGATGAAAATTTATTAAAAAATTTATCATTTTTTATTATTTAATATTTTTTCTCACATATTTTTTTTTTATCCTACTTAAAAATATAAGGTAGAAAATTACATTTTATAATAACACTTGAGGGAAAAAAATTGAAAGAATCCATTTCACTAGTAATACCATTTATACATATATTCCCAATTGTTTATATGATATTTTGTACAAATAATGTTAAATTGAATTTAATTAGCAAATATGAGTCTGACAAGTAAATCACAGTCACAGTAAGTGAGAATGGTTGATAGGGCCAACTTACTTTTTCTTTATTAATTTCCCCTTTTAGGGACACAAATCTTTTTTAAGCAACTAATAATAATTTCACTCAACAAAAATTTTGAAAGTATGAGAGATGATAAGAGATGGGTTTAATCAATCCAATAATGATCATTTAGAGTTATGATGTTAACATTCATGATAAAGTGATGAGAATTGGAAAAGAGTGGGAGGTTTTTTTATATAAAAAAATAATAAATTATGGCAGTTTATATGTATCATGAGGGAAAAAATATTTTAATTTTTTTTAATAAATAATAAATAATACTTTGATATTTTGATTATAGGTCATTAGGTCTATGCATACTTACATAATACACTTAGTTATAATTAAAATGCAGATATAATTGGTTTATGGGTTAATTTACATTTTTTATAAAAAAATATATATATGGCTGAAAAAAATAGTAAATATAATTAGCTTTGAAGTATATAAGTAAAAATTTAGTAATAATTTTATAGTTTACTCTTTATTTTTTTTCAAGAACCAATTTATCTGAATGAATATATTGTAGATAAAATGTAACTTTTTTAATTTGTGAACAAAACTATTATTGGATTCATTAAATTTTGATAAGGACATCATGAAATAATTTTATCACATTTATTTGCTGATTTCCAAAAATAATTATTTTTTCTTTTATACTTGTTTATCTTTAATTACTACAGATGTGATCATCAATAATATTATAAAATTCACTATAAAATTAATATTGTAACAAACTTTTTTGTCTAATTTAATTTGGCACTGGGATTTCCATACAAGATCAAGAATACATCTTGATTTCCCACTCTATTGTTTTTCCTACACTAATAACTTGCAACCTAATTAGTCTTAACCTTTCATCACAAATCCAAAGTAATATATTAAAAAAATAAATTGACTCCATATAAGCAATTATATGTAATTTATCAGATGATCATATCCTTTTAATAATTAATTTACAGTTTTTTTTCTTCCTTGTGTTAGTACTTAGTAGCCTTGTATGTCCTTTGTTAACAATGATAATAAGGTGGGATTTCCATCTTTGTCTTCTTCTTTCACATCCTGTCATAATTGATGAGAGTAACACCTTAGATTAGTTTCCAAAACCTTCATTAAAAAAAAATAATGTAGTTTATTAATTTAAAAATCGTGTGTTCTATCCACGCTCATTGCACCATGATAAAAATGGTGTTCGAGGTTGGAAAAAAGAACACATAATTTCAAAAGTGAATGATGAAATTCAATTACTTGCGTTTGAAGTAACTCATTCATGTCTAACTAACTAATTAACAAACTTCTTAACCAACTTGCTACGCTCTTATGTTAACTACTTTAACTAACTTAACACGAACACAAAAAATTATATCAAATATTTAATGTATAAAAAAATCAACCATCGTTTAAAAATTATGATGTTATTGTAAAACAGTTAGATTTTATTATGTTATAAAAAGTTTGAGTATTCAGCTGATACGTTATTCCATTCAAAATCCATTTTGACTTAACAAAAATAACTAAAATCTTATAGTGCATTTTCATTTTCAGTGTTTTCTGGATTTTGTGAAAAAAAAGTAAAAACAGTTCTGAAAACACTAATACTGAAAATGAAAATAGAAAATGAAAACGCAAATCATACGCACCCTTAGAATTTTTTTTTCTTTCCCTAGTATCATTCATAAATAATAATTGTTGGGAATTTAACAAAACATAGATAGATGGATAGAGAACTTACATGATTTGTGGGGTGCAAGAATGTTGGTTGGATTTTGTGAAGTTGCAAAAGTGTTGAGCTAGATGAATCAATTTCAACATGTGTAGTAAAAAGCGAAGAAACAGGACGATGATCAGAGAATTTGATTTCACTCCGAATATAATGAAGCTGTTCTATTCCTTTCCCATACCATAGAATTCTATCACACCTGTCCCAATAATAAATAAATAAATTAGTAATTAATTAAATGTTTAATAATTTGTTCATGATTTATTAACACAAATTAAATAAAATAATTAAATTCCTATATATTATACCATGCTGGAGTTCTTTGCTTTTCTCCTGATTTGGATTTGGATTGGATTTCACCGCCACAATATCTATTGCTAATGGAGGATGAATACTTATATGTTGGTGCAAATTCAATGTTACCTTCTTTCCAACCTTCAAAGACTCCACCTTCTTCTAATTCTTTTTGGAGTTGGTCAAATTCATGCAAACCTTTCCAATCTTTCTTTCTTATTAGATTCCTAGCAAGGTTGTCTTCTAAGTATAGCCTGTAGTTTAGGTCCCCAAACCAGAATATTCGACTGTAGAACAACAACATACATAGATTGTTACAACATTTTTAATGTTTGATTAAAACATATATAGGATTTAACTTAAATACTCCAAAAAGTTTAAAATTATTTTACATTCAATATATACTTTCGGAAGATTTTCAAGTATACCGGTATACCAATGTATTGATAACTTGTAACCGTTGATTTTGATTTATATATATTTTTATATTTTTTTTTTAAATTCAAATCAACAGTAAAAAGTTACCGGTATACCAATATACCAATATACTTGAAATTTTTCCTATACTTTTTTGTTATACTTTTGGTTTTTGGGTCCAGATTTATTATCTTTTATTTTCGATGATATTGTCAGTCCAGCAAATCACAACTAATCTATAAAACTTGCTAACAAGTTGCTACATTTATTTTTTTTTCTCTCTCACGCTATCTTTTAATTCGGTAGGTCAATGACTAATTCATTGAGAATTTAAGCTCCATTTAAGAATTTACCGTTACTAATCAATGGATTGCTGTATGCATAAGGTGGCATTCAAATTCTTAACACTTATTCAAGCCAAAAAGCTAATCACTATGCCGAGCCAAGTGGGTTAGTTGCTGAGTTTATCTGAGCTATGCATTACTACTTAGGTCATACTTTTCTTTGTTATTGGGTCTATTGCAAAGGGTTTCTCAACTTTTGGGGATTAAAAAAGAAAATAATTTTTAGTATTGAAGTGGACTTAACTAAAATAAGTTCGGTTGGTTTCTGATTTGGGCCCAACCCACCTTTTATGACAAAGTTTTATCGTTTTTTATTTTTCTCGTGGATATTGAACCACAGAATCTGCCCAAAAAATCCACAGAAAAAACCCATTTTAGTTGTAGAAAATGTTATTGTTAAGACTTAAGAACCAAAAAATAAACGATTATGTTATTGTCAGGGAAGATTAATGTTTATTAATAATTTACTATTTAAAGTTCACTGGTCCGTCTAAGCAAGTGTCGGAAGTTCGAAACTTGCCTTATGCATACATGGAGCTCCGATTTACGACGAATTAGTCATTGATCTGTCGTGTTGGAAAATACCGTGGATAAAATTTTTTTTAATATTTAATGAAAGGTTAAAGGTAATAGGTATTCACCTAACAAAAATTATGATTAAACCTCAGTTATTAATAAAAATAAAAAAAGGTATCTAATTGTGAATTAGAGATTATTAATTTTATACATTACTAAAATATAAAGGCTAGGCTATATTTTTTTGGCAAATAATTTCATAGACCCAAATTTACTGTAATAAAATAAAGTGAGTACAAAAGGTATGAAGGTAGGTGCCCTTATTTCAGAAGATTTTGGATAAAGTTGAAAAAGACAAATTCACATAATGGAATGAAAACGACCAACATTAATTCAAAACGACTAATAACTGCTCTCAAAACGACTCCACTTTCTTCTACTTTAGCTTCTGCTACTTTCCAACTCTTAATAATTTAATTTAATTTGTATTATTGGTTTCTATTTTTTTTTTTTAGTACTGTTGCATATATAGTAGAATTTTTCTTTAGTATCAGACGAATAAATTTGAGGGAACAATTTTTTAATTGTGCGGATAAGAAATCACTTTTTAGCTAAAGTTGTTTTACTTTTTTAAGAGTTTAGAATCTTAATTTTTTTTAAAAAAAAAAAATCAATTGTTTTTTTTTTTAAATTCTTTTTATGAAAAAAATATATGTTTTAAAAAACCAACATATATCATACATGTGTAGATGATATCAAATGTGTGATGATCTCTTCTCCTATAATTTTTAGGCAGAATCTAGACAACGCATTTAATACCCTAAAAGGAAAAATAAATAATAGGAATTTTTATTTTTTGGGTTCATTTAAAAGTAAAAGTGACATATATTTTGAAACAGATGAGTAACCATGAATGGCAATTTGGATAATTTATGCTCTAGTTGTAAGTTTTCAAATCATTTTTAGTTGATAAAAAAAATAAGATTACTCCCCCTGTTCTTTTTTTTTTTAAAATAAATATAGTACACATTTTAATCATTCATATTGAGTGAAAATTGAATTACTAAATTCTATGATTTTCACAAAATATTAACAAGCATAATATATAATCAATAAAAAAAAAAAAACAGAATAAGGCAGAGAGAAATTAAATAATTAATTAAACTTACTCATGGCCTAAGATGGTAAGAGGATGATGGTGATTAATTTCATAATCTTTTGCGGCGGTTCTACCAAAACATGTCCTCCTAAAAATCTCAGCAACTTGGTGGTTCCTCCTCCCTTCGTCGCCCTTCTTCTCGCCGGACGCTAAGTGAGCCGCCACGAAACAAAAACTCGTTCCTTCGATCGACATGCTCACTGCCACGGATCCTTTGTTCCCTAAGTATCCCATCACCCCGCACGCCACCGAGCACACTCTCACGTTAGAAACGTGCCACTTTCGCAACACTTCTTTGTTCATCCAAACACTAACAAAAACTCCCACCATCTTTTTACTTGCAACAAGTGCATATTCGTTGCGATTGTTATTATTTTCTCTGCTAACTCTATAACGCTTTCCATTCGAGTCGTCTCGTGATAGATTATTATTGTTATTGCAATAACAATAATAATTGTCACAAGACGAAATCGAAAATGGTGTTGAATTTGGGCATGAAGAGCATAATTCACAAGTTTTGTTTAGGGTTTTTGCTATGAGGTTGTTCCATCTTGTTGCAACTGCTTGATCCTCTGCTCCTATCACATTTAGGGTCTTCAATGGAACAATCTCTTGAAACCTGATGAAAATTATTGAATCAATTATTAGATAATAAATTAATTTATTTCATATATAATACTATCAATAAATAATTATTAGAATATAATTAAAAATTAATATACATACCCAAGAACATATACATCGGCAGCATCTTTGAGATTTAACCAATCTTCCAAGTCAACAGCTAAGCTTCCAATTGGAGATCTGCCAGCAACATTCCAAGTACCAACAAACACCCTGAAATAGCAATATTATTATTGTTATTATTATTATTATTTTCAATACAAAATAATTAATTATATTAAATATTAAATATTATTATTAGAATTATTAATCACATCAATAGAAAAGAAACTATATATTTATTAATTATTAGAATTAATTAACTTAATTACCTTAGCTTGTTTGTTAAAATGCATGGATCAAATTCCAGAGACCCAAGGGAGAGATCTTCACCACCACCACCACCATAGTCACCATCAATCTCATCCTCTCCTTCATCTGCAAAAATAATAATAATAAAAAATAAAAAAAATGTACTCATATATACAATAAATAAAGCAACCATGTCAAAAATTTAAAATAAAATAAAGCACAAAAAATAAATATATTTGCAAAAAAGTAAGAAAAATAATTACCTTCTATTTCATTATTGTGATTATCATAATAATCATCATGTTCCTTCTTCATATTGCTAGAATAATTAAACCAACTTCGAAGCCTCCTATAATAACTGATTGCCATCTTGTTATCATGTACTTCCATGGCTAAAGAAGAATAAGAAGGGATTTAGAAGAAGCTAAGCTAGAAGAAGAAGAAGAGGAGGAATTGGATTTTGAGTCCATGCATGGTGATGGGAAGAGTGCATCCAAGAAAATAGGCAAAGGAGCCAATAGAATATGATTCACTTTTTGGATCTTCACTTCATCCAATGAAATTAATAAATTAGAGTTAGTTAGTTGGTTGGGCTTTGCAATAAAAATGGGGTTTTATTATTGTGTTAAGAGGGAAGAACAAGTCACAAAAATTAATATAGTGAAGGGTTTAATTTAATTATGGTTTATATATAGTTTATAGCTTCAATTCAATTTGGGTTCCTAATAAATCCTAATCCTACTTCTTTTGAGCGTTAAACACGAGGGACGGAAATAATTAAAAAATAATAATAAGAAGAAGAAGTAGGAGGAGGAGTTGTAGTCATTAGTAGTCAACCTAAGTGGGAATTGAAATAGAAGCTTCATTGCTCCAAACACATTGACATATGAGATAGCATAATAACAAGAAACATTTGTTTTATTATTATTATTATTTTTCGACCGTATATCCAAATCCCACCGATCAATTACTAATTTGTTATAAATTTGAGTTTCGTTTAATAATTTATTGCTGACTGATAAATTGATATATATATATATATAAAAGATGATAAATTTAATTTCCATGCATTCAATTAGATGTTACACATGCATTTAATTAAGTGTTATTATATCATCAAAAGTAATTAATTTTTAAATCTATTATTTCTAAAGTCATATAAATATATGAATATGATTGGATAACTGTGTAAAACTCTTTATACCATCAGTGCATCAAAATTAAACTCATAAGATGATATTCTTACCGTTAATTAAACAGTTTCACGTTCTTAAGTTGGTTATTATCTTTATTTTATTTGTTACTATCAAATGCATTTAGTTATTAGTTATTACAAGTCCCATATTGTTCAAGGATATGGTCTCTTGAGTGAATATAATTATGAGACATCATTCATCTCTTGAGCTAACTTTTGAAGTTGAATTAGGCCCCTAATCTCAATTCTAATATTAGTACCTGAACAAGCTTTTAGAAATAATTTCAAAATCGTTATTGTTGTGTGGAATGAAATAATATGATATCTTCAAGTTACAAAATTTCTTTACGCATTGGCATATTAATTAATAACCACCAGATTCTAGCTACTTCTTTTTTTATAATATAAAATAAATATATTTCTTTATATTATTTATAACTATTTGTACAATATCATGTATTTATAACATTAAATTAATTAATAAAATGCCGACTAGACATATATGAAATGTCTTAAAATGTACTATTATATTATAAAATGACCTAATATGTTGGTAGACAAATGAAATAATATGTCTTTCAATAAGTTTCGACCCATATTATTTAGAGAATAGTATATTTTTTGTCTATACTATTTATGTTTTTTTAAATATTATTATTTAATTTTGTTTTTAAAATTTTTTATTTATGAATTATCCCTAAACATTAACTCCATCTTTTTTGTTTTTGTTTTCTAACATTAACTCCATCTAAAACATTGCGGATAAAATTGGAAAAACATCAAGACATAATTTTTTGACAAAAGAAATAAAAATTAAATAAAATTAAACGTTAGAAGTATTTTTTTAAAAAAAAATTTATCCTTAACATTGAGTTGTGAATATATTAGACTTTTAAAAATTATATATATTAAAAGTTCAATTATTTTTAAAAAAAAATAATAAAACAAGAGATGGGGTTTGCAATAAATGAGTGGATCCAAAAGGGAAGAAGAAAAAGAGATTTAGGCCTCACAAGGTTCTATCAAATGTTTGATTATTATTAGAAGCCCCCCGTTAGGTGGTGGTGCTCATCACGTTTGTCCCATGAACACCTACTTCACATTGCTCTCTTCTTTCATTATTATTTATTTATTTATTTATTTATTTATTTATTATTTTTATTATTATTTCATACTATAAAGTCAAATTATCTTGTATAATAATACTTTATTAATATTTATTACAATGTTTCATTGTTCCTCAAGTTGGACCATTATGTTATTATCATTATTAGTGTTATTGTAAGATCAAATGATTGTGAGGCTACCTGGCAGGTTGTTTGGTTTGAATGTGTGTGTATGTTATATATATGCCACTAATAATTAATGGATTTTGATTTGTTTGCATTTCTATAAACTATATTATATTATGTTATTTATGATTATTCTATTACATATGCCATATATAAATGTTTTTTTTTCCTACTAATTTTTTTTAAAAAAAAAAGAGTTCCCTACCCCATAAGCCACGGCTATATTTCGAAGATCTTTTTGTTGTTGTGGCAGATTTCTTGTGTTTTTCAGGATGATATGAAATAGGGAATTTTTTAAAGAAAAAAAAAGTGATTCTTATATGGAAAAAAATGTTTTAAGGTTAGTGATGATATACAATATAATGTTTAAATTCCAAAAAAAATACTATTAATTTTTCATCATATAATGAAGCTTTAAATTTACATTTTTTCATCTTGGAATAATAGAAAAATAACTTAATATTATATTAAAAAATCATGGCATGACTCATGATAACATAAATAGTCAATTAGGTTTATTTCGTAGGGGAACTTGCATGGTGGTGGTTGGAGAGCTAACTTCATGCCACCAATTCAATAAGATCTACCACATGTGAATGGTATACCCATAATTCCCATGTTTAATTAAATAAAAGAAAAATTAAAGTTTCAATAGGTATAGTAATTAAGGATATCGATTTTGAACTAATTTGCTTCTAACAGTGCTCCAACTAAGCTAGCCTCAGTCGATCGAAAGATATATCTATAGATATAAGTAACATATGAATAATTTCATTATATTATGCAATTTACATAAATAAAAGGGCATAATATGTCTATTATTTGTTATTTTAATAGGGCAAAAGTCACGTTAAATTCTCAAAAATGGACACTCAATAAGGTGTATAGGATTAGTTTGAACCTATCGAACTTAGAATATTTTCGTAAAAAAAACATAATTAATATTTTTTCAATATATATATATATATATATATATATAAAAGATCAAAATCCTCACTGACTTAGTTATCACTTTAGTCAATAAAGAATGAAGTTAAATTTTCTTTTTGATAATGAGTTGATTAATGATTATAAATTATTGTGAATCTTATTAGTCTAACCCTAATTCATTGAGGCTTGGTAAGAGACATGACATGACCCACAACCAACAAGTAGTTTTACAAATTTGTATATTTATGTTTGATGGATTTATTCCACACCATATACATACATATACAGCTGTAATCAATAGTAGATAGAAAGGGAAAGTTTCCCCATCCTTTCATTTCAATTTTCAAGCATAGTTTTTTCAATTTTCAAAACCAATAAAATCCATCTCTTATCTACTATCTCTTTTTTATCTCTCACTCTCACACATGTTGTGTATAAGATATATTTCGGATAAGATCATAAGAACAATGGTTTATAATAACAAAAATCAAGGACATAAGAAAATACAGATCATAGAGAAAAATTCATGTGATCCCTTAAAAAAATTATGTAACCTTCCTTAACTACTATTTATATAAGATTTAATGCTTCAAATTTTATAGTAATTAATTATGTATGTGAATATAAAAAATAAATCAATCTAATTTAAATTTAATAAATAATATAATAATTTACATTTATAAAAAAAATTATACAAATAAAAGTATGAAAATACAGTATTAGCTGATTTTTTACATTCACGAAATAATTTGATTATGTTGCTATATATAAAAAAAAAAGTTTGACTATTTTACTATAAAAAAGATTTTATTATTTATCCTACAACAAAAAATTAATTATATATTTAGGCAAAAATTTTTGTGTATATAAATATACACAAAACATTATGAAAACTAAGTTGGTTACTATTTTTGTTTTATAGTTATATTCATATATAAAGCATTTTTTTAATAACAAGAATATATTATTATTATTATTATTATTATTATTATTATTATTGTCCACAAGTTTAACTTTAATAATTTAACAACATCACATGCAACCTTGCTGAATTACCTCATATATATCTCCCTCCCTAGTCCCTAGCTAACATATCCAACAATGATATCTTTGATATCATCATAAATCACCATCATCAAACTAACTTACCTCCATCACACTCAATAACCTTATAGAGTCATTTATCTATCAACTGAGCTTTCTTATTCATTTTTTGCTTTTCCCCCATGGACATTGTTCAGTTAGTTTTTGTATTTTTGTTAACTGGATTTTCTATATGTAGGGATATATGATAATTATTGCTCAGGAAAATTTCATTTTTTATTTAATTTTTTTTATAAATATATATGGATGTTATTTATGGTTATAAACTTATAATTCCAGCCATGTTTTTTATAGTACTCGTGGGATGTAGCATCCCACAATAAATCTATTTATTTGTTTAATATTTATTTTTATATTTTAGATTTTATTTCTGTTCATAATTTCTTGAAAATGATTGTACTAAAAAGTGTATGTATCTTAATTCAAACTCTCTTTTCTCAAGACTTACTAAACCATCAATTGAAGAATTAATTTTTTTGGGAGATTAATTAAATTGATTTATGTATAATCTTTTAAGAACCAATTTTTTTTTTATGTCTTTTTAAGGACCAATATATTTTTTAAAAAATTAACTAATTTCTATATAATAATGTTACAAAACTAATATTAGGAGCCACTAGGAGCCAATAATTAAATTATCATCCAAAATTAAAGAAATTATTATTCACAATGGATAATAACTTCTTTAATTTTAGATGATAACTTAATTATTGACTTTCTAGTGATGCTCTTTTTTTTTTTTTTTTATGTCTATGAATTAATTTAGTAATAGAAAGGACAAGATTACAAGAATAATGTGTCTCTACTCTCCAACAAGAAGACATAAAAATAGGATAACCCATACTTAGCCGCATGGGGACTTAGGTTACAAAGAAATTATTATATTCAAATTAAAAAAATATATATTATTTTCATCAAATTGTGTGATGCTCCTCTCTCGAAGTGATTAGTTCATCACCCCAACCCAAAAAATATATATATAAAAAAAATAGATTCACACGAGGATCTCAGCCTCAGCTCCAAGAATTTTTACATGGTAGAACTTTTATTCTAGTTTCTAGACGTGTATTGTTTCTTCTCATTGCCATTTAATTCGAATACCATTTATTATAATGTTATATATCTCTTAGTGTATATATATATAGTGCTCCCTTTTGTTCTTTTGCTATTTCTTTTCTTCTTGTGTCAATATTACAAAAATAAAAGGTAGACGTTAAAATAAATATACAAAGATACTAAGTATATTTATTTTATACGATGAAATTTTTTTTGTTGAATAGAATAAAGAAAGGTGTATAAAATTATTTGAAAAAGTTAATAAAAATAAATAGCACATTCTTCTAGATAAGTATTATCTATTTATTAAGGTTGCGAAAATCGGATTACTCATTAAATCAATAAAGTAATTGGTTTAAATATTTGATGGAAGTCGAATCATGGTCAAATTAATTTAATTAAATATATAATAAAATAATATAAAATATAATATTATTATTTTTTAAAAATTGATTTTTCTTCATTAAAAATCATATCGGTTTAACCAATTTATCGATTAATTTCTAATTCGAACGGTTTTTTATCATTTTTATTGGTCGGTTTTCTACTTAAACTAGACCAACCAAGAGTCGGTTATTGATTTTTCAATCGAGCCGACTAGTTCTATCCGATTATTAAAACCTTGCAATTTATGAGAGTAAATCTTCGTATTTTAACTCTTAACAAGAGCAGGTAACAAATTTTAAAAATTGGTAAATTTGATTTGCAAAGATGCACACTCAAGTATAATTTGACTAGAAATGCATTTTTTCCAACGTTGAAACCGTCGCAATTCATACCAACACTTTTTCTTTCCCTACAATACTTTTATTGTATAACTTTTTGAACTATCCCCTTAATTACAACTTAAAAGTTCAAACTTGAATGGACCACATATTCTGATATTGTTAATGTGCTGCATTGGTATTAAATACTTGTTCTATCTTTTATTGCATATATAAATATAGCTCTGCGTTTAATACATAACTCAAATGTGAAAATGAACAATTCTCGTGTCCAACAAAATTCAAACAAGAGATCCAAATAATTTGAAATTTGTAAATAACAAGGTTAAATTTGTAATTTCCATAATGTGTCAACTCTACTACTCTAATTCAAGAAAAAAAGTTAAATTCTCATTTTCTCAATTTCTTCATTCGTTTAGAAGAGCTTCATCCAAATATTTTAATAATTAAGTAGATAATAACAATAATAATAGAAACATTAATACAAAATTTTGAGAGAACAAGATTCAAACAGAAATCAGAAGGCAGTTTTAATTGAATCTCTGAACCGCGAAGAATATAATTAATTAATTAATCTCACAAGTCACAACAATTTTAAAAACAAAACAAAATAAAAATAACAAAAATGTAATTAGTTAAATTGCATTGTCAGCAGCAAGAAACTTGAATCTTGTTAGAGTGGTGCGTCAAATTTGCACTAGATTGTGGGAAGCTGAAACCTTGTTTCACATCTGAGATCAGATGCTGCCTAAACATGGCTATGAATGCTTCCACTCTCTCATTTAACTCCTCTTTCGAAAGCGTCGTAGCCTCCTCCTCTTCCTCTTCCTCTTCCTCTTCCTCCTCCTCTTTCGTGTTATTATTTGCGCCGCACTCTTTATTTTCTCCGGAACTCGGCGAGTTACTACTACTGTCTAGTAACTCGCCGCATTTTCTATGGTGAGATTTTACTAATTCATTTTGACTTTGACTTTGACCCGATCTCGGGGTCTTGGTAGAGATAAAGAAGATGGATAGTAGGATTACATTTAGAAGAAGGAAGACCCAAGCGCGCCATTGCTCAACAAGGAACCTCTTTAGACACACCATTAGAAGAAACGTACCTACTGCAAATGCCACTTTGTGTACGCTATCGTCGTCGTCGTTGCTGCTGTCATTGTGTTCTTCTTCGCTACTAGTTTCTCTATTGTTGTTGGTATTGTTCTCATTCTCACACTCCCAATGGCTCTTTACCATCTCCATTGTTGTTAGATCTTGGTGGTTCTTGTTGGTGGTGATGGTGAAATAGATCTGAGGATTTGAGAGTATAAATTGGTGTGAGAAAGAGCAGGAATGATGGTTGTTTGTTGGTGGTGTAGGGGACTGAATAAGCACAAATGGGAAAATGGAGGGGTCAAGTGTGTTTGTGAATTGTGATGATGAGAGTGAGAGAGAGATGTGTGAGTAATGGTGTAAGCTTGTGAGGAGACAATGAAACATAATACAAACAAGGCCTGCTCATGCTGCACCCTGCCACTCACCACACTACTATTTATGGTTATACTAATTTGTATGTGTTCAAGATTTATCTTTCATTAATAAGTTACTAGATACATAAAATAAGATTCGAACTCTTAGTGTTTACTTAGACGAACGAATAAGTTAAATCGGTTAAATAACCTTTAAAAGACCAAATGGAGTAAGTATCGGGGTTTGCTAGACTCTTATTTGTACATGCACCAATCAATTAATCAGCGTTTAAATAGGGATCAGATCCACGATGGATTAATCTTTAATTACTGAAATGTGGAATATCGAGAATAAAATAAGGACTAATTTATAGCAATTTGTTCTCAGTATTTACTTAAATGAACGGATAAGCTAACTTAAATGGGATAAATAACCGTTAAAGGACTAATTAGCTAAGAACTTCTCATATTTAATTGTTATCTCTGGATTGTGTTTAGTGTTTTAGTTATCTTTGAAGATGTAAATATTATATGTAGAAATTATTAGTATTATTTAGAGTTGCTTTTTAGATTTGTAAGTTAGTGTGTGA
>JASCZI010242239.1:9891-22678 GCA_036250425.1 Stylosanthes scabra | reverse complement strand
GTGAAGGCGAATAGGTCGCCGTTTTCTTTTAGGAATTGGGAGAGTTGTTGTTTGAGTTCGTATGGTAGGTTCCGATTTAGGAACGTATGACGTTCCAAGGAATCTCCGATTTGAACTTTTCCATATCACCTCAGGTTTAGGTCGGGGTTGCTCTTCGACTCGGGCGTCTAAGTCGGCTAGGAAGATCCCGATGACTTCTCGAGATTGCTTCCGTAAAGCTAGGTTTCCATTGCAGCACTTTTTGGCTGCCTTCCGATCACCAAAGATGGTTCCGACTTCACCGGATTCAGCTTCATACTTCATTACCAGGAACTTAGTT
Organism: Stylosanthes scabra; assembly: GCA_036250425.1. NCBI lineage: Eukaryota > Viridiplantae > Streptophyta > Magnoliopsida > Fabales > Fabaceae > Stylosanthes > Stylosanthes scabra. The sequence continues at coordinate 22,359 of JASCZI010242239.1, read as the reverse complement.
AAGACTGCACCTTCAAAGTCGTTGACGGTTTTACGACCCAAAATAATGTTATAAGCCGTTAGTCCTGCAAGACGACGAACTCGGCCATAACGGTTTTCCTGGTTTTGCCGGAACCTATAGTCATCGGAAGGTCAATGCTTCCATCTGGTTTGATGAAGTTATCACCGAGTCCCATGACTCCGGGTTGGTGGGTCTTCAAGTTTGTGTTCTTGAACCCGAGGCCGCCGAAGGCATTCCGGAACATAATGTTCGAATCTGCGCCGGTATCCACTAGGATTCTATGAACCAAACCTGGGCCGAGTCTGGCCGAGATCACCATCGGCGCATCGAAATCTGCCAGGCCATGGATAAAGTCTTCCTTTCCGAAAGTAATCGTCAGAAATGGCGGAGGGGGTCTGCATAGTTGCCAGGATTTTCAGGTCCTTTTTGAGCCGACTTAGATTTCTCTGGGGCGCTTGAACCGGTGATCACAACAATTTCCATGACCAGTTCGTCGTCGTCCCTTCGGAATCTGGGGTTCCTAAATTCCGACTTCGGGGATCGCTCTCTGTCGAAGGTTCTTGGTTCCCGAATGATCTGAACGAATTCATTCAACTTGCCATCTCTGATGGCCTGTTCAATGGCGTCCTTAAGGTCGTAATAGTCCTGTGTCTTGTGTCCGTAGCCTTGGTGGTAATCACAATACAGGGATCTGTTCTTTGCATTTTGGGTTCTTCCCTTCAATGGTCTGGCTTTGTGGAGGACGCTCTTTTCCGAGACTTGATGGTAAATCTCCATAATGGAGGCTACTAATGGGGTGTAATTATCAAACTTCTTTCTCGGTGGCTTTGGGTTACCCCGAGGGCCTTTATCTCAGTGGTTATCCCTGGGGTGGGATGTGTGTCCCTGACCTCGCGGAGCCGTATGAGCTTGGGTGTTCTTTGTGGCAGCTACCACCCGATTAACCTCTTCTCGGTGTATGAACTCTTTGGAGATGACTTGCATCTCTTTCCGAGTCCACACCGGCTTAGTCGTTAGCTGCTTTCTGAACTCATCATTGGCGAGGCCGTTTGTGAGGCATAAGCTAGCTACTCCGTCGACCAGTCCGTCGATAGTCTAACATTCGGCGTTGAAACGCTCAATGTATTTTCTAGTGGTCTCATTGGGTTTCTGGATGACGGCCAAGAGGTTGATGGGGTGTTTGGTGTTGTCGATGCTTGTGGTGAATTCGTTTAGGAATAGTTCTCTTATTTCGGAGTAGCTCGAGATGGAGCACGCTGGGAGGGAGGTGAACCATTGACTAGCTAAACCGGTAAGAGTGGTGGGGAAGGCTCGACATTTGACTGCATCGACTGCGCCATCACAGATCATCCGATGCTCGAAATCATTAAGGTGGATGTGAGGATCGGAGGATCCGTCATACTTCATATCAGTCGGTTTGACAAAATGCTTGGGGGGTTGGACTTTTAGAATCCGACTCGAGAATGGAGTGTGACCGTTGATGGGTGGGATAACCGTCCGATCTCTAGTTCTTTTGTAACGCCTGTAGGTCCTCCGACTTGGATTGCGGTCCCTTCCCGAGGAGGAGTCACTGTCGCTCGAACTACTGTGGTGTCGTCTCCTCCTTGGGGGGGGGGGGGTTTGGGGTCGTTGGGTCCTCTTGGCTTGTGGGGGAGATGGCGCTCGTTGGGTCCTTCTGGATGGGGAGCGAGACATGGAACGGGAACGCCGCCTGGGCGGGGTCCGGTTCCGTGGCTGGGGGTTCCTGGTATTGGATCAAAGTTCGGCGTTCTCCTTCCTCAGTTTCCGAACTTCCGACTCCATCGCTTGCATGCGATGTCTCAGTTCCTGGGCAATTTGGGACTCATCCGAGCCCGTTCCACCGAAAGGTCGTTGGGTCGGTCCGCCCTGTCCAATCCGATCGAAGGCACATTGTCTATTGCCTTGGGTTGGGTTTCGAGGGGGCGGTTGCCCGTTTTGGATTCCCCCCGAATCCGTATTAATGTTGCCACTTCTAGTGGCTTCATTAGCTGTGGCGTTGAGGTCTAAGGCTTGTTGCTGCTGTTGGTTCTGACGTTGATCGTCGCCGGAGTGGTCGGTGTAAACCACGCCTTCTACATCTTGGTCGACCATTGTCAGTTACGTTGAGGTAATCCCCACAGACGACGCCAATGTACGGAATGTACCTTCGAGGGGTTTGGGACTACCGGCGTAACCGGTTGTGCCAAGACGGAAGGTTGGAGGTTTATGTGAAAGGTGGGTGAGCGCTAGCAGAACTTCGCCAAATAAGGATTTGGGAGTTCTCCTAACGCATGCAATGTGGTAGGGTTTAGAAGACGTACCTGAGAGAGGAGTGGATCCTCTCTTTATATACCCGTAATGATCCGTGTTATTTTTGGGAATAAATCTGTAAGGGATCGGCGTAAATACGGCTCGATTCCATACAGATATATCGAGATTGTGGGGGATAAATCCGTATGGGATCATCCTTAATTATATCTTGATCCTTTGCGGATTTATTGAGCAAGGCATTGGGCCACATAATGTTGGGTCGGGTTTATCGAACGAAAAGTCCAATATGTGTGTCTTAGGGGATTTGGGCCGGGGCCCCATATCCGGAACATTGTTTATATTGAAATTATATATTTTAATATGTTAAATTTTATTGTATTGAATTTAATTATGTTATGATTGTATTTATTTTTTTTAAATTTCTTAAAGTTTAATATCCATGGATATCCGCGGGGATATCTAAATGGGGACCCGCATCGGGAATGGAGCAGGGACAGAGAGCAATATTATAAACGGAGATAGCGGCAGGGATTGAGGTACCCGCCTCACGAATCCCCATTACCGTTCCTAAACACTACTATATTAAGGCTTAATATTGATGGTCATAGCGACAGGCGGTGGTATGCAAAAGTTGATAGGTGATCTAACAGTCGCTACAATTCGAGAATCTTAATTTCTCTCTGAGTCCTATACTTATCGACGGCTAGATCGTCGGCAAATTTTGGCGCAAACAAAAACATGATGATAAAAAGTTAAGGTGAAAGGCTGTCAATAAAGTGAATGTTTGTTACCTCGTGTAACCACGATCAGGCTGTCGGTAAAAATGGGTAACAAAACTTTATCTCCGTCGCTGAATGAAAACATAAAATAACAACAAAATTAGAATATAGGCTTCGAATGAAACAATAAAATGAAATGAAATTTACAGAGATGCTTTTTTATTTTCCCCCCTTTTCTGTGCGTGTGAAAAGAATGAAACGATAGGCATTATTATAGGGTATGTTTCCAAAGGATCAAATTAAGGAAGAAAGCAGTTTTGCTTTAACCGGATCGTGGGGTTGGTTTGCCACTCATATGCTTTCTACAATAATTAAAGAACAACTAAAAGGTTAGATATATTACTTATTTAATTTAATCTAATGATGAACAACCTCATCAATCATATAATTTATTCATTTTAAGGATATACTCATAGGTGTTGCTCACATTATTATTAGTTTATGCGCATGAAATTTGACTCGTACAGTAGTTTAATATTAAATATCAAATAATCCAGATGAGCTCATATAATATAATGTGGCTTGGTATATTTTTTTTAAAGCACATCTGCATAAGTATATTATTTTGTATTGGATAAATTAAAAAAGAAAATTAAAATATGTCCTTCCGTTTGCAACTTTTTAAGTTAGGGTATTTCTTAAACTATCTAATTTTTAAGTTAGTTAGTCTGTGTGGTTACAGAAATTAATTAAAAAATTTAGTAATTTTCTTAAAAATATTTAAAATCTTAACTTATTCTCTTAATTTTTAAATAAAAAAATTTGATTTTTTTTATATATATTTTAAAAGAAAATTCTAGAATGATGACACCATTTTGATCTTCTAATAATGACATATGAGTTAAGCTTATTATTAGGTGACAAGTGAAAAGTGGGTCATTCTAGCAGGTACATGCTTCATGTTCAATAATATCACGTGTCAACAGCTCATTGGATCAAACAAATTTCTCATTGAAAGATAGCTATAATGTCCTCATAATAGACCTTTTTATTTTAAAAAACAACATCTATATTAAAAAAATTTATTTTTTTAAATATTAAGAGAATAATAACAAAAATAAATTAGAACTTCCAATGTTTACTCGATAATCAAACTTATCATTAGCATCCACTCTCATCTCTTGCGTTTTTTTTTTTTTTTTTCGGGACTACCCTCTGATCTCTTTTTATTAAAATTTTAAAGGTTACATTTGTCTCAGAAACTGACAAATATACGGCTTCTATACGGATAGAAAATAAACAGGAAGGTAGAATAATCCAGCTGGGGGAATAATAATGGAATATCATTTTGAGTTGTTCACATAAAACAATAATGATAATTATTTTTATTATGATTATTATTATTAAAAAATATTTGATCAAATCATCACTTATCTAAAAAACTTAAGTCAATAGAAGGAAATAATATAAATAATTATATGAAAATTTTTTCACAGATTTTTTTTCTCTTTTATTTGTGTTTATGCTAAATTTTTTTTTAGTTCAATAAAAATCTCTGATATCATGTGGAAATATCACTTATTTTAAAAAATTAAATTGATAAAAAAGTAACATAAATTATTATATCTCTTTGGTGTCTAATATCAAAAAAGGAGTCTCCAAATTGGTACAAAATGTCTTTTTTATTATGCATCTAAATAACTGATATAATATTTTTATTATGTCTCAGAACTTGGGCATGTCAACCTTAACAACTTGGATGATATAATCTCCTCACACAGAAGAATTGTATTATTGTATGGAAGATATTACACACATTCACATTTTATTTTGGTGAGTTGTATCATTCAAGTATCATCTTGTCCTACCTCACCAAGTTATCATGGAAAATCTTTTTTAAAGTGTTTATTATCATGATTCAAAATAATAGTGTTTCGTGTTCTGATACAGGAATTGAATCTTATCTAAACACTATTTTCTTTCTATCTCTTTTTAAATTATATTTCATTAATTATTATATCTCTTTTTTTTACTCTCTTAAACCAATATCCTTATTAATTGAATTAATTACTCTTTAACTAGAGTCTTCTTTTTTTTTTTGGCCTAACTAGAGTCTTCTTAAAATTAGACAATTACACAGGAAAGCAAAAAATTGCTACATTATTATTATGACATGAAAAAATTTCAGAATAATAGTTTGACCGCAACACATAGAGTTATAATTTATTTATTTTGAATTTTATTTGTATATATAAAATTGTAAGTTATTTTTTTTAGCATATATTGTTTTTATTGATTGGTGTAAAAGAAAAGGCCTCAATATACTAATAAAGTGCATGTATTGACCCTTAAATATTTCTCTAAATGATGTAAAAGAAAAAATATAGTTGACCAATATTTTTTTAACTAATAAATTAGCCAATAAAAATTTGAACATTCATAATTACTAGTTATAGAACATCTACAATAAAAGTTATAAAACATCTGAAATCTAAAACAATCAATAATCAACCAATTTTATATTTTTAAGAAATAGAACATCCGAAACCTAAAGAAATAAAATATCAAATTTAAGTTGTTGGCTGATGTTGGCTAAAATTTTATTGGTTATGTTGAAATAAAATAACTAGCTAGCTAGTATTATTTTTGTAACATTTGATTTAGATATAAATCCTTGATGCATGGTTAGCATAACTTTATGTACTCAATTAACTTTCAATTAAAAGGGCAGTTCAAAATTCAAACAAAACAACCTATTTCTCATTATATCACTGAATTATGAGGACATGAAAAAGAAAAAGAAGAAAAAGAAGTTGGACAAGTTCAAGACAAGTATTCACTTAAGTAGCTCTTAATATGGTTGGCATTTTCTCATGTCCAATTCAACAAGCATGTTCCTAATTAAGTGTCATATCATTATTATATATCTTATGAGTTATGAGTAGTTATGGCTAAGGATTTCCCTGGCCACAATGTGCAGGTGGCCCAACACAAGCACTAACAATATTGGAGTCATTTTTCGCAACAGTTTCAAAATTAAGGCCACAAAACATTCAATAAGGTTTGATATTTGCATATGCATAGAGCTTAATTCAGACAACAACACAACAACACAACAGTCACTTCTCTCTTGGAACCCAGCAATGCTTTAGGTTTCTCTTTAAAACGTTTTATTGAGGTTCAAATGTTCTCTCATCATCAATTTTTATTTTATTTTTTTCTCCCCCATTAGCGACACTTTAACGGGGACCCCTGCCCAGCCTGTCTCTTAACACAAATAGCTTGCTCAGATTCCATTGTTTTTTTAAATTATTTATCTAATCTGAAAGCATACCCCGACAGCTAAATCAATGTCTCATCTATCTCAATTTTGCTCTACTTATTATTATTATTACCTATTTTAAAAGTAATAATTTATGTATGCAAAGTGCAAAATTTGAACATTGATCCGACATCTCTAATCTCTAATCACTTCCAAAGTGGTGGCAGAGATATGTTACCTCTTTAATATATTTTGGCTTTGTTTCTTTCAGAGGAAGAAAAACACATGGATTAGATCAGAAGATGTTACACATTTAAATTACTAAAATGGGGTTGATCTGAGAAATTAATAGTATATACTAATTTGAAATATAAAGGAAACGGCATTGGGAAAGAAATCCAATACAATAGGGTATAGAATATACAAGGGTCAATGAACCTTAGCCATTTTCACCGCCAATATTATTGTCACAGTCACATGCAACAAGTCCCATACATGGTCATTTAATTTGTCTTCTATATTCAGTTTCATCTGAATCACTGCTTTTCTTTATCACAACAAATATACATGCATACAATTTTTATTTTATTTAAACAGTCTCTGTAACCTTGGCTTGTGCCGCTGATGGTGGTGGCCGATGTTTAATTATTATTTCTTCTCCAACAGTCTACGTAATTGGATCATTTTCAATGGATATTTCAAATAAGGGTTCATCAGTATCCGAGGAAGTAGTGGATAAGAAGTTCATGAGAACATGAAACCTGAAAAGGATTAATTTAAATCAAAGTGAGTTTAGATTATAAATGTAGAATGATTAAGGTAGGTAGTCGGTAGTTCAAATTCTATTTGTTCAGTTTTTTTTTTTTTTTGAAACTTTAATGGGCTTTAATAAGTCTATTTTAAATTTTGATAAAAAATGAAAGAAGAAATAAGTGAAGGTGTGAATTATAGGGGAATCTGTATAAGCCTAATCTGAAAATGTAAGATTTAGAAGTTAAGGCCCATTATAGTCAATTTTTTGGAGGCCCATTATGATTAAGTCTATACATGGGCCCAAAAACGCTTTATTCATATCCTTAGTTTAGTTTAGTTTAGTTTTTTTAAAATAAAAATAATTTAATTTTGTGAATTTAAAAATATTTTTGATACACTGCTTTGTAAAATTATTTAATTATTTAATTTCAAGAAAAAAATTATTTAGTTTAATAATAACAATAATTCTAGACGTACATCTATTTTTTTTCTAACAAAATCCAACTAAGTGGCTACTGTTCACGTAGGCATTATTCACATATTCCCCTATGTCTCTCAAAGTAAAGACATAAGTAAAATGAACAAAAAGTTACAACGAACAGAATTTTATACTTATCATGAACAAGTTTTTATAGATGTTACGAATTCTGGTTCATAGGATCTTATGTATTTTTAACTTGTTCAAATCACTAAAGTAGAAGCAAGATATTGTTATTATAGTAAGTGTATCACTCATATTCTTATTCTTTACCTTTTTATTTATTAATTCTTATTTTGATTATATATTTCTGTTTATGTGCATTATAAAAATTTGTTCGTGGCAATTATAAAATCATATTCAAATATTTTTTGAAATCTTATTTGTTTTTTTTTTATTATATATGTCAACTATAAAAATCTGTTCATGTTCATGGCAATTATAAAATCATGTTCTTATTTGTTTCTTTCATTAATTTATTATTCATGTTAACTATAAAAAAAATTTCATTTCGACAATGTGTTTCTGTTCATTTTGACTTTTTATTTCTATTCGTTTTTTCTTCTTCTCCTTCCTCCTCCTCCTCTTTCTCATCATTTTTTTCCTCTTCTTCATCTTCCTCATTTTCCTCAATTCGAGTTTCATATAAGAAAAAAAAGAAGAAGATATTCAGGGGCGGAGCCTCTTGTTATTAAAGGGGGCAATGACCCCCCCAAATTCTATTTTTTTGTCAAATTATGTCTAATTTTTAATTTAGCCCCCTAAATTTTATATTTTATTTGGTGTATTATTATAAAATAAATTTTAACGCCTCCCTAAATATCACTCTAGCATCGCCCCTGAAGATGATGATGATGAAAATAATGATAATAACGACAACACAATAAAAATAAAGAAGAATCAACAGAGAAAAAGAAGAAAACAGTGGCGATGAAGGTGCACCAGAAAAGAAAAAGCAGCGGTGAAAAAAGAAAAAGAAGAAGCATACTAAGAAGAAGAAGCGTCCTCAACAAAGAAGGAAGAGGAAGGAAGAAGGATGAGAAGTGTGTGAGATCTAAGATAGTGAGGTGTGGTAATGCAAAGAAAGGAAGAAGGAGAAGAAGTGTGTGAGATCCGACAAAGTGAGGTGTGGTAATCAGGTAAACGCACTTAAGGTGAGAGTGGTGGTGTATGACTTGATTGGACTTCTATTAAAATATAAAAAGTACAGGGTTCTAGGCTCATTGTTTGACATGTGGAGATTTTATTCTGTTGACATGTGGCAGACAGTAGAATTCCGAAAAATATCTCTTGTTAATAGGTTGATTGCTCACTCTTAATGCTCTAGCCAAATTCAGGAAATAATTTGAATTTTAAAATTTCAATGGAGAGAATTATGGAACAAAAAATCAGCAATCATCATAAAAATTGATTATCCAATTCAAATCTTAAATTTGTTAAAATTTTGAATTATAAATTTTATAATTTAAATGTTATTTCGATGATACAAAATATTATAATTATTGCTAATTTTAATCATGCTAAATATATATATACTTAAAAATTAGTCATATATTTTATATTTTATTATATTTTATAAACAAAATTTGATCTTAATTATTATATTTTTTAAATAAATTGTTGAGATTGTTGCATTTTGAATTTTGAAAAGTATTTGGGTATCTATCCCCCCTTAATAAAGAGGCGATAGTAACAGTCCATTTACTAGCCACGTGTCGATAGCACAGTAGTCGGTGCACCTGATCCTGCACATAGATTGTGCATGAGACGTGAAATTAGAAATTAGGCGACGAATTTAAAAACAAAATATTATGAAAATTTCTTCTTCCTTCGTACAAAAAATTTGAATCAAATCGACAGCTTGCAAGGTTAGAGATTATGCCTTCGCCGATCGCACACAAATTTCTACAAGGATCTTACACGCCTTTCCTTACAAATAGACAACTTGCAAGGGTTAGGGTTATTTGCTCATTCTATTCTCTTCACACACAAACGCCTAATCACCCTACCTGCAAACCCAAAATTTCATCAGAGAAATGAGGAAGGCGATGAATCAGAAGGAAAACTTTTTGGCGGAGGTTCACTCTAGGACGCCTGAATGGAACCTTAACCTGTACGTCATCAGGATGTGGGATGTTCCAACCAAGTATAATCCAAACGAGCTGTGGTACGTTGAGATGATACTACAAGATAGCAAGGTGAGAACTTTCATTGTTGAAATTAACAATAGTGTCCAAAATCCACCCTTTCCTGTGTTTGTAATAGTGTCTAAGCCCAATAGGTGTTGTTTTTTGCTGATAATCAGGGAGAACGGATGCACGCGGTGCTCTCCCGTTCACTGCTTAAGAGGTGGGGAAAGGTGCTTAAGGAGTTCCACCTCTTCAATATGAGATGGTTCGTTGTCGTTGTAGACAACCTGAAGTTAAAGACGACGGAAACTAACATGGTGCTCACGTTTTCAAACAAAACGCAAGTGACTCCGCTTGCTAACCCGTCTTTCCCACTCGAAGCACTGAGAATGAAGCCCATCGGAGACCTCCTGCAAGCAGAGAAGATAGATGATGCCGAGATGTTTGGTAAGTTCACGTTTCCTGAATTTCTGCGTTTCTACCCTCACTGGAAATTTTTTTAATTCTAATCTAAGTTCTGCTTTACTGCAGATGTTGTAGCACTGGTGGTTGGAAGGGAGGACCCAAGGGAGATGCTTACCAAGCAAGAAAAAGAGCTCAAGAGATTACAGATAATCGTCGAAGACATAGAGTGAGTCCTCAGTTACATCGAACTTTATACATGTCCCTCGGGCAATAGATCTGCTCATCTTTTCTCAGATGTTGGTTCTCAATTTTTATCAGGAAAAACAGGACTGATTGTGCACTTTTTGACCAGCATGTTGATGTGAGTTTGCCTTTCCTGGATGGGGAGAGGGACGAACCACTGATTGTCGTGCTTCAATACTTCAGAGCAACACGCTGGAATGGTATGCGAATAATGGAAATTCTGTCATGTCATTTAATTTCCCGTTTATAAAAACACTGTTCTGTAACAACTAATTGGGGCATTTTCATTACTGGAATTTAGGGAGAACCTCGATACAAAGCAACTTTGCAGTATCAAAGGTCCACATCAACCCGGAGCTTAGCGAAGTGGTTGCGTTCAGGGAGAGGTTAGATCATTTTTTACCAATTCAGAAATGGTTTCGTTTCATTTGGTCTGGTCTTCGATTGTAATCAAAAATAAAATTGATAAACACTTGTGTTAACCATGTTACAATATGCATAAGTTTATTTGATTAGGTTTTGATGAATGACAACCATTGAAGTTGAGGATAAGAGTTGAAAGCAAGTAACAAGACAAGAAGATGAGTCTGCAAGCTTTGAAGATGGTTTAGTATCTTAGGACTTAGGTAAACTTCTTGTCAAGAACCAAAGTTCATTATCTCTCTCACACACACACTTGAGAAATGTTTTGAGAAAATGTTTTATAAAGTGTTTTTCGAAAGTTTTTGTTTATAAACAAAAATCATATTACATATGGTAGCCAAACATGTTTAAGAACTTGTTTTCAAAGCTTCTGAGCCTTAGGAGGTGTTTAAAACATGTTTAGAACCTTTTTCTTGGATAATAAAATGATTTTGACCCAATTTATACTATGGGTACCAAGTACCCACCCTGGAGTAGAGGTACTCAGGAAGTAACGCCGTGAGTATCAATACCCATGAAGCGAGTATCGATACCCAGAGCAAAAAATTCAATTTTTTTGGCTCAACGGTCACATGAGTATTGATACCCATGAGTGAGTATCGATATCCACGTGCCTTAATTTCAAAAACGGCTAGTTGTCGACAAAATCTTTCCTATTAATTGGCAACGTCCTATTTTATCTTAACTACTGTAAATAGAGGTTTTTCAGACCTGATTTGATACACTTGATCATTCTAATATTTTCTAATCATATACTTGATTTTCTATAGTGTTTTATATACTTTTGAGAGATAAACCTTTTTGGTTCATAGAGCTTCATCTGTAATTCTTCTACTCTTCTTGAGAGCTACCATATTTTCTAATCCTTATATTCTTGTGAGTCTTGAAATACACTATAGTCGGTAAGGGAAACGATAAGCACTCAAGGAAAATTCTTGAAGTTGGAATTGCTTCGAGTGGCGTGGGTTATTGTAGTGATACCGTGAGGTGTTGAAGTCAAGAGCTCTTTGTTGTAACGGTTTATCAAGCACCTTGAAGCTTGGTGTTAGTGGAAATTCTCAATTGAGAATTGAGAAAGAGTGGACGTAGGTAAGGATTTCGCTGAACCACTATATATCGTATCGCCTTCTAAACTCTACTCTTTTATTTTATTGTTATTTATCTTTTAACAAGTGTCTTGGAAAGTAAAAGCTCCTCGTAAGTACTTAAGAATTGACTTAAGCCCTTGGAAAAATACTAGTACGAGCATTTGAGTCTTTTATATTCAAAGCAATTTATAATTCTGCGAATACTTTTAGTTGTTTTTTATATACTCAATTCACCCCCTCTTGGGTATTTGTGCATATAGTCTAACAAGTGGCATCAGAGCTTCACTCTTTGCAATGACTTAACAGTTAAAGAGGAACGATCATAGCAAGCACACATTTCAACAACAACACAAATGAAGGGCTTTCAACTACACGACCACCTCTTTTCAATGGAACAAATTATTCTTATTAGAAGAATAAAATGAGAATATGGATTCGTGCACAAGACGTAAGAATATGGAAAGTGATCGAACAAGGCAATCACATTCCAATGAAATCAAGCAGTGTCAAAGTTGGAGAAGCCACTTCCAAAAGTGTAACTCCAAAACTCGAAAGCGAGTATAATGAAGATGATTGGAAAAAGATGTCACTAAACGACAAAGCAATCAACTTCATTCATTGTGCACTCAATGAAAATGATTACATGAAAATTTCTAATTGCGAAACCGCAAAAGAAATATGGGACAAGCTGGAAATC
>JASCZI010242237.1:16597-30249 GCA_036250425.1 Stylosanthes scabra | reverse complement strand
GTTTTTTTTTTTTTTTTTTTTTTTTTCATTCTACTTAATACATTATTGTACAATTTAGATTCTTTCAATTCATCACCACAAACACCTTTTTAGTAGTTTTTTTTTTTAATTGTATTTGTGTTCACCCCAAAAGACAAAAGGACAATTATTTGGAAGACTCTTTGTTTATTTATGGATGAAAATGAAACTGAAAGTGAAACTGAAGCCTTTTTTTTTCCACATTAATTAGCTCCTCGTTACTTCTCAAGCTTAAAAGCACTAGAGTTGGTCACAAAAAAAAAAAAAAAGCAATAGAGTTTAAGGAATGGCTAGAATTTAATTATTTATTTCTATATTAATGTCCTGATTAGGAATTAATTAAGTATGTACTATATAAACTGTAATGCAACTTCTGTGCAGATATGTGATTTTGGGCTTGCAAAATGGCTACCAGAGAATTGGACTCACCACACTGTTTCAAAATTTGAAGGAACTTTTGGGTATGTCTTTCAAATGATTTTTGGTCCTTTTCATTTGTCATTTATTATTATTTATAGAAAAATACTAAGGAGCCAATAGAGAGTGAACCAACATATATATAAATGAGTTACAGATGATAATTCGTATTTTTTTTTGTGAATGATCATTGATGATAACTTTTTTTAATTTTGAATGACTTCCTAAAGTTGATTCCGTAGCACTGTTATAGCTAGGAAATAATTGGTTACATATTAATGAATATTAATAAATACTAGTGATGAGGTAAATAATATAAATAAGGAATTACACTATTATAACATCAATTTAACAAATATTTCTTAAACATTTTTTGCATCTCTTTAAATTCAAAATGTATCTATTTCTTTCTTAAACATGGTACCCAAAAAAATATGGTTTAACTTTTAATGTCTCTATATTTTGTGTGTCTCTGAATAATAACCAAATCCTAACTCTGTTAGTGGATTTCCTATTAAGTAGGGTTTTTGATTTATGATTGGCACAGGTACCTTGCACCTGAGTACTTGCTTCATGGCATTGTTGATGAGAAAACAGATGTATTTGCCTTTGGTGTTCTTCTTTTAGAATTGGTCAGTGGAAGGCGTGCACTTGATTATTCACAACAAAGCCTTGTTTTGTGGGTATGCTATCCAATGTAATTTTCAAACAAGTTTCATCTCATAATATATAATATAGTATTGGTTTACATTATTAGTTATTATATCTTTTCAGGCAAAACCATTGCTGAAAAAGAATGAAATTAAGGAGCTGTTTGATCCTTCACTAAATGAAGAATTTGACACAAGGCAGATGAATCTTATGTTATTAGCAGCTTCTTTGTGCATACAACAATCTTCGATTCGTCGCCCTTCAATGAGACAAGTATGTTATTCAAATCAATATTCGAGAGAAAAAGATTTTTAAAATAAGACATTTTTCAATCGTTAAATTTATAACTTAAGTCTTATGTGAGGCTAGTTGTTTGAATTTAACAGTGATTAAACACTTATTTTTTTACTTTATTAATATTTTTTAATTTAGAGGAGTTTGGTTCAACTTTTCATATATTTAAGAAATTATTTAAAATAAAATATTAAGAAACGAATGTTAAATCTTTTAAAAAGTTGAAAAGAATGATTTCTTCTTCTTTGCATTTTATCTACGCATTTCAAATTGTAATTTCTTTTTTATTTTTCCTTTTTTGTGGTGGTTGTAGGTTGTTCAACTTTTAAATGGCAATCTCAGCTGTTTTAAAGGCATGAAGAAAACTAGGTTTCCCTTCTTGAGAAAAGTCTTTCAAGAAGAACTCCTTGACTCTGAATAGTTTGAAGGGAAAATGATATGATATATCATGTTAAATTTGGTACATTATATATTAAGATAATTTAATAGTATAAATTTGAATATATTACTCTCTCAATATTCAAATATATACAATTTAATTATTTTAGTGTATGATATGCCTAATTCAACCCATTACATCCAAAGACTTTCCTTTTGGTACAACATGAGAATCACATGATCTTCTTCACACAAAAGGAGATTGTGAATTTGTGATCACAAAGTTAATGGCAATTATTATTAATACATGTGATTATGTGATCAACTTATTTTCTTTTTGCCACAAAAAGTTCTTTTCTTTTTTCTTTTCAATCCAAACAAGGTATTGTTGGGCTTGGAGTTTCTACATATAGGAATGGACTCATCAAACCTAAAAAGTTTTGCACTTTGTGAAGCCCAAAAGAAGCACTCTCTATTGCTCCTAAACCTATGTACATAGTTAGAATTTTATTTTATTTTATTTATTTTATTTTTCATTTTATTTGTAATAATAGATAGTCAATTACTAATTAGTTATGTGGAAGAAAGACATACTTTATTGTATATTGAGTCTTAGTTCATATAGTGCCTTTCCTCATCTATTGAGAATTTTTTCATGAGCACATTTCTCATAATAATTTGAGGGGTGTGTGTATATATATAGAAAAACATGTTAATTATTACTAATTAGTCATTTCTTTTGATTAAATATAATACATGGCAATTTTTTTTTAATTAATTGGTGATATCGACATATGCTTTTGTTCATTTAGTTTATGGAATGGCTATCAACTAGATATTGACTATTCATTGATTAATCAATAATCAATTTAAAAACATATTAAAAAATGACAAATTAATAACAATGAAAAATTACCCCATTGTCCAAGATAATTCATTCTATTAATAGCATTCGGCAAGTCTTGGTCTCTTATATTGTCCTGAGATAAGTCTAGATATAAAATTTGAGGATAAACTACCGTTTTGATTTTCATCGAATTACGTTTTGGTACTTAATGTTTAAAATGTCTTATTTTAATTTTAAAATGTTTAAATTTGATTCAATCAAGTTTTACCACTAGAAATTGGACAAGAATTTAATATTATAGTTGATATTATTGTTCGATAATTAATTATTTTATTCTTTCATTCAAAAGCTTAATATGATAAAGTTTGACATTTCATCTTCTATTTTCATTATTGTATCAAAGAAAATAGAACCAAGAAATTCTCTGTTACTGTTCGCGGGCGATTCAACCTTATCTGCATAGCGAATTAAGGTTTCATTAGCTCTTCAAGATGAAGAAAGAAACAACCATGTCGATTACGGCGTTAAATTTCCATCTAATTTTTAATAATGAGACTTAATTGAGTCTAATTGAAGCATTTTGAAGCTAAAATAGAACATTTTAAACGTTAGAGATTAAAATAAAATTTACCTCAAATATTAGGGACCAAAATAATACGTTATCCAAAATTTTATATATATTTTTACTTTTGAAACTAAAATTGAATTAGCTAAACCACTTAATGTTATCAATAAATCTATAATTAGGTAAAACTAATTTAACTCAGAATTTTAAATAAGGGTTGATCATGAGGATTGTCAATTATGTACAAGGATATTTAATGTTTAACTTTGAGCCATGTAAAATTAATTTTGAGGAAATTAAAAACTATGTAAAATTTTAACAAACTTACCTTTCTAAATCCAAAATTAAATATTCAGGATTATAAAATTTGGAACAGTAAATTTTTAACAATAATTCTATGTGAATAAATTATTTTGTCCAATCAAGTTTAACTAAGTCATTTATTTTTATGCTAAATAGAAGATTATTTTGATGTCAAATAGAATTTTATTTATGTGTAATTTTTTATACTATCTGACACCAAAATAATATTCTATTTAACATAAAAATAAATCACTTGATTTAACTTGATTAGCTAAAACCGCTTGTTCAAATAATTACTCTATAGTAGTTTATCATATAGAAGACTTTGATATCACGTTATAAATAAATTATTGCAAAAATTAATTTTTTTAACAAGTAAAAATTTGAATTATTAAAGTTAAAAGTATATAAATAATTTTATATTCTAATCATTATCATCTCAAACATCATATTGTTTATTATTTATTATTTTTTAGCACTATGATAGGGCCTCTATACTTCTATATGCAAAAAGAAGGATCCATAATAATGATCATAGTTATAGGATCAAAGTGGGAATAAATAATAAGAATGAAAAATTCTTCCAAATCCAATCTCTTGAATCTTGAAGCTATTTTATTGTTAAATAATGCGATAAAGTAAGAAAAACCCAACTTCATATGCCACGTCACGATACTCAAACAAAATTTAATGGGTCTTAAAAAAAATCAATCTTTATAAGTTGTTTGTTTTATACGTAGGTAATTCATCTTTATTATATTAGTGAAGACAAAAACATCTTTGTGGCAAATTCTAAAGTGAACTATGATAAAGATAAGTGTATCATACACCACTTTGATCTCTGCCGTTTAATTTATATTAATTATTAAGAGGTGAATTGTGGAAATATTTTAATTGTTTTTAAATTAAGATAATAGAATTTATTAATGATAAAATTATAGATTTAAAAATGATTAAAGTATTATTTTATTTTGTTAACCGATATTTAAAAAAATATTTTAATCTAATATCTTTTAAACGCGAATTAAAATTTATCTAAATCTGATTTAATTCACTTTATTGAAGAATCATTAACTCTAACTATATTTATAACATTTAAATCAAATTAACTTTGAATTCCCTCTACTTAAATCTTTGTAAAAGATATGTTTAATCTTCATATATCTCATATGTTATATATTTATGTGTTTAGGTGATTGCTAAAATAATAAACTTTTGTTTATATGACAATATAAATGTTAACATGTATTCTTAAATTAATTGAACGGCTTATAAATTATGAAAAAAGATATATCTCTAACTATTTTCAGCTTGGAATAATATATGATAAACATAAATTTCAGTTAGGTGAAAACCCCTAAAAAATACTTGTATTATCTGATAATTAGCATACTGAAAACTAATTATATACAGCCTTCAATTCCCCTTTTTAATTCATAAAATTTAATATTGAATTCCTAAAAATAAAATAAAATAAGACACATTCTTGCTTGGGGATCAAGTATGAAAAAAAAGGTCATTTATGACTCAACCTAATGAATCTGCAAAATATTTCAAAGCAATTGGTCAAAAGTACACCAATAAACACTCTTTGGCAGCTTAATTTAACTTGTTCCAAATTCCAACATGGTTCCATTTTTCATTCTTTTTTGTTTCTCATAAGATTTGCATTCCGTGTTGTGTATATCACAAGCACAATCTATGAACTTCTAAGGAAAAAACAATTCCGTTATTTCGCTTTTTCTTTTTTCAAAAAGATATTAATAACAAAAAATATTATTTACATATTGAAATTAAATCATCAAAACAATCGCTATATATTTATATATAAACATATATATGATTTAAATATTTTTAATATATATTTTATATTTTAAAATATGGCTAAAATAAATTATAGATATTGGTTTGAGTTTTTATCTTTTAAAAATTAATTTGGTGTATTTGAGTTTTTGAAAATTAAATTAAAATAGATAATCTTTTAGAAATTAACTATTTTTAAAAAAAATATTAATAAAATAAAATAAAAGAGAGAGAACGCAGTGAAGTACTGAACTGAAGTGAAAAGCAGAAGTGAAGAAAGAAAAGAAAAACCAAAGAAATTTATTTTTTATTTTTTATTTTTTTAAAAAAGAAAAAACAGCAAATACAAAATTTCAGGCAAAAGCTTTGGCAAACAGCGATGATGGACGAAAGAGAAACCGAACTCTTTCGCTCTTCTTCTTCTTCTTCTTCTTCTTCTTCTTCACTTTGAGATATTTTCACTCTTTCACTCACAAACATAACGAGTTTCAAGTTTCAACTCTGAAGTCAAAACCTTCTCCCTTTCTGTGTTTCTCTTCTTTGATCCTGTTTTCGATCGCAAAAAAAAAAAAAAAAAGAATGTTTTTATTTATTTATTTATTTTCCGGTGAGTCTGTGTCGGTGGAACTTCAACAGCCATAACGGAAAAAAAGAGAAAGAGAATTAAGTCAATTAACGAAACCTTTAGTTTTAATTAGTAGTTTAATTAATTAATTTATTAGTCGTTGATTAATTGTGATTAGTCAATGATTATGAAGAAAGGGAAGGGGAAGAACAACGGCTTGTTACCGAGTTCGTTGAGGATAATCTCGTCGTGCTTGAAGACGGTTTCCACCAATGCCAGCACCGTCGCCTCCACCGTCCGCTCCGCCGGCGCCTCCGTCGCCGCTTCTATCTCCGCCGCTGCTGAGGATCATAAGGATCAGGTTACTCCACTCTACTCTCTCAATTGAAATTCAGTTGAACTCGTTAATCCTTATCCTTAAACTGCAAATTATAGATATAGATTAAAAATAGGAAGCGAACTTTATTTGGCATGATTATGTTGGATTAGGAACTTTTGACCTATTAGAGAAAGTTACGTTTTTTTCTTTGTTATTTGTTCTTTTTTGGTAGTGAATTTTATTGCGTTTTGTATGTATATGTTTATTACTTGTATTAGATTTTGGATTAAGTGGGTGTTTTGGTAGTACAAAGTGCACTTGTATTGTTTGGTTTTGGAATGGAAATTTTCATCAATGGGGATATTCAACCAAGCATATTCTCAGTGCTTAGAGTAAAGACATTTCAGTCACAAATTATGATAGGCTCCAAAGCTGAGTTATATGTGTTAGTACTTTTTTTATGTTTCTAAAGGTTAAGAAAAACAATGTTTAGATAGTAATCATTTGAGATAATGGTGGATGTTACCATGAT
Organism: Stylosanthes scabra; assembly: GCA_036250425.1. Lineage (NCBI taxonomy): Eukaryota > Viridiplantae > Streptophyta > Magnoliopsida > Fabales > Fabaceae > Stylosanthes > Stylosanthes scabra. The sequence goes on along the minus strand of JASCZI010242237.1, from coordinate 23,557 downwards.
TCTAGGCTGAAATTTCATGTTCTGGATGAACTGAGTATGATCCTATTCGATGTTCTGGAAGTTTGTGATCATTGTAGTTGACGATTTCAGATGTGTCGGGATGTTAGGTTGATTGAATTCTAAAAGTGATGCTGAACAAATAAAGTCCATAAGTTTACATATTGCAGATTTTGTGAACTTTGTATACTTTCATAGTAATGGGTTGCTCACTCCTAGGTTCATGGCTCGACTCTGTTTTGTAATTATGGTTTTAACTTGTTGGTTGGCAGGTTACTTGGGCTGGTTTTGATACACTAGAACTTGATTCATCCGTGTTTAAACGAGTTCTTTTACTTGGTTATCTGAATGGATTTCAAGTACTTGACGTGGACGACGCCTCTAGTTTTACTGAACTTGTTTCAAAGCGCGATGGTCCGGTTTCTTTCTTGCAGATGCAACCTTTACCTGCAGGCTCTGGTGACCAGGAGGGATTCAGAAAATCACATCCTTTATTGCTGGTTGTTGCTGGGGATGACACTGGAAGCATTAACCAAAATGGTAGTCATGTTGGTTTAGGAAGAGATGGTAAGGTGGAAAATCCATCTGGAAATAGTATCAACTATGCAACAGCTGTTCGGTTTTATTCCTTGAAGTCTCACAGTTACGTTCATTTACTGAGATTTCGATCCACTGTGCGCATGATCAGATGCAGTTCGAAGATAGTTGCTGTTGGTCTTGCCAGCCAAGTATGCAGTGGTTCCTCTGGTGTCTTTTAGAATTGTTGAATATATACACTAGATAATTATTGTCAGATAAATCATAAGAGTATCTATATGGCTTAGCTCATTCTAGTCATACTAACCAAGATTGATTTGCTTTATTAATATGTATGTGTATTTTGTTTTGGCAGATATACTGCTTTGATGCATCAACACTTGAGAATAAATTCAGCGTCCTCACCTATCCTGTTCCTCAGTTATCTGGACAAGGAACAATAGGTGTTAATGTGGGTTATGGTCCAATGGCTGTGGGTCCAAGGTGGCTAGCATATGCTTCAAACAACCCTCTTCCCTTAAATGTAGGATGCCTAAGCCCACAAAACCGAAGTCCTTCTCCAGGAGTTAGTCCAGCAACATCCCCAGGCAGTGGTAATTTGGTCGCTCGTTATGCAATGGAGTCAAGTAAACATTTTGCTGCTGGAATACTCAAATATTGCCACGAGCTGCTTCCTGATGGTTCTAGTTCTCCAGTGCCTCCAAATTCAGGCTGGAAAACTGTTAGGGCTACAGGACTTGAGATGGATAATGCAGGAATGGTTGGTATTATTTTATGATGGCCAACTTAGTCGATTTCATATCAGTGAGTTAGAAATTTATACGCTGTAGGTCAGATTATTTAATCTAAGACTTGTTGATGTTTCTTATGTATTTCAGGTAACTATTAAGGATTTTGTCTCTAGATCTATTATCTCACAATTTAAGGCTCACTCGAGTCCTATATCTGCACTGTGTTTTGATCCTAGTGGGACTCTTCTGGTCACGGCATCTATATACGGGAATAATATTAACATCTTTCGGATCATGCCACTGTGCACAAACAAAGGTTCAGGGCTTCCAAGCTATGACTGGAGTTCATCTCATGCACATCTCTATAAACTTCATCGTGGAATAACACCAGCTGTTAGTATATCGTAGTTCTAATATGCTTATTTTATTTGTTTTTTCAAGTGACGTTCCCTTTTCATCTTCATTTTTTTTTCCCGCTTTGTTTGACAGATGATCCAGGACATCTGTTTTAGCCATTATAGTCAGTGGATTGCAATTGTCTCATCCAAGGGAACTTGTCATATTTTTGTTTTGTCACCTTTTGGAGGTGATACAGGCTTCCAAGTTATCAATTCTCAGAGCCAAGAACCCTCATTACTTCCAATTTTGTCTCTACCTTGGTGGTCTACTTCATCATCTTTTTCTCATCAGCAATCATTACCACCTCCAGCACCTGTTGTCCTTTCGGTGGTTAGCCGTATAAAGTATAGCAGTTTTGGATGGCTTAATACTGTTAATAGTTCTACCGCAAATGCATCAGGAAAAGTTTTCGTCCCAGCTGGTGCTATTGCTGCCATTTTTCACAATTCTTTATCTTACTCACAGCAGCTTGTTAACTCAAAAGCAAAACCCTTAGAGCATTTGTTGGTGTATACACCGTCAGGTCATGTGGTCCAACATGAACTTGTGCCATCTTTAGGTCCAGAACCTAGTGAAAGTGGTTCAAGAGCCCAGTCTTCTCTTATGCATATGCAAGAGGATGAGTTCAGAGTAAAAGTTGAACCTATTCAATGGTGGGATGTATGTAGAAGGTCAGAATGGCCAGAAAAAGGGGACCCTTGTGGGAATACCTTTGATCGACAAGATGTTGATAAAGTTCAAGGGAAAATATGTTCTGGTGGTGTCCATGGATTGGATTTTTTGAATACAAGTGATGTTGGGGAAAAGACAGTAAAACCATATACATCGAAGCCCGAAGATAAATTTCACTGGTATCTATCTCATGCAGAGGTGCAAATGAATTTTAGAAGTATGCCAGTTTGGCAAAAGTCAAAGGTATTTGCTTTGCTGTTTGACTTCCATATACATTGTTTGCTGTTGGTTTCTGATTGTCTTCCTTGTTTCTGCAGATTTGCTTCTACACAATGAATTCTGTGAGAACTAGTTCAATTGACAGTGGAGAGTCTGAAATTGAAAAGATCTCTGCTAATGAAGTTGAAATAAGACAGAAGGAGTTGTTGCCTGTTTTTGATCATTTTCACTGCACCAGACCAGGATGGAATGAGAGGTGGTGATCTCTCTCTCTCTCAGCTTTGCATGCCGTTATTTTTTTTAATCATTTTGTGCTACCTAGTAAGACTACTTTTGGGTTACTAAAATTGATTGTGATACACTAATACGCTGAAATTTGGGGCAGTAATTTTATGGGATCGTAAATAGTTTTTCTACTTGAAATTTGGGGTTGTATATTCACTGATTGCCTTGGTGAAACATGAATGAACCTATCTCCCTGCATTGGTATCATCTATTGGAATGCAACTCAGAGGCCTACTTCATGGGGAAAAATATTTGATTGCATCTCCAATTCGTAATCAAAGTGAAGACAAGCAAACCGCTGATGTTACGGTTATTTGTCACTCAAAGCCAGCATCGCTGAGCTCCACCGAGAGTTCTGATGGAGGTAAGATACTGTTGCTTTACATGAATGCTTTAGCTTTGTAGAAGTTACTCTGCATTATTTCAAGTACTAATTTATTTGAACTTCTGGTGATTAGTTACCTATTGTTGATTTGATGTTTGTGATTTACTTTAGGTTCGTCAAGAAGGACTGAAAATCTGCTTGACCTGGATCAAGTTTCCCCTACTTGTCAAATACTTGGTGATATCTACCTGGAAAGATTGGGAGCGATTAACATTGAACCTTCTGTTCAAAACAAGATTATGCTGGAAAACTCATCTCCATCAGAAAACTTGAAGCATGCTGATTCTCAGCATGATGAACGAAAAGATACCATAGAAAATGTTAGTATCTCTGAGGGTTCATCATTTGTCATGAAACAACATGCTGCAGATAAGAGCAACCTAGTGGAAGTCACCTCCACAACGCAAAATGAATCTTTATGGCAATCTTTCCAGGATGGCCACTGCGATACACTCGGCAACGATCAAAGTAACATGTTAACTGAAGTAGGAACTGATGATGTTGACAGTAGCAGTAGCCACCATGAAAGAGAGCAGCCTGAGGAGGTTGGTGAGAACGAAGAAATAATCGGCGGCTTCTTTGCCTTTTCTGAGTAAGGTAAAAATACATGACAGTATCTGAAATTGATTGTGTTTTTTTCCAATAACTGAAATTTAATTTTTACATCATATGATCATCTCTTATTAAAGGAGTTCCTGAATTTCATTATTCATTAGGATGCCTACCACAGTTGAAGATTAAATCACAGCATCAATTCAATCATTTGTGCTCAACGAATTATCAGATTGGAAAGATGTAAAAGTCTATGTGCATGTTGTGAATAACAAATGAACACATGAGCAACAACTAAGGATATCATATGATTGTTGCTCAATTGTGTGAACCCCCACTTCCTCTTTCTTAGCTTGACCTTGTACATTCCATAGATGGGAATTCATATATTCATGGGTTTGCTAATGTTGGGTTTGGATCATGTAAATATGAGTGGGATATGGAAGTTGTATAATATATATTTTTTTAATTATTGAATTTGCCAAGGAGAAGAAGTTAAAGTTGAAATGACCAAATAATCATAATAGTGTCCAGTGTCTTCTACATTTTCAGCAAGTTTTGCTCCATTTCCTTTGTGTAGGAATAAATAGAGGAAAGGGTAGGAATAAATAGCATGTTAAAATATTTTTTGGTTTAATTACTTTAATGATCCCTAGAAGCTAATTCTGTAATCAATTTTTTATACTGTGCAAAACTTTTCAATTAGATTTCTATAAGTTTATTTCTATTAAAGTAATTTTTAATTTAGCAAATTGGCAATACAAGGATTTAATTGCAGAATTTTTAAGCAAAAAGGACTTGATTGAAAACATTTATCTAGTATAAAGATTTAATTAAAAATTCTTAGATAATACAAGGTACAAGGATGTGATTAAAATTGAGTGAAGCAATAAAAAAATTTGGGAGTAATCTAACCCATATTTTACACTTCTTTTCTTTATTTTTTTTCCATCAATTCTTTTAATAATAAAAACAAAACGTATAAAAAAAGTATATACAAAAATAATACTTATAACATTGCTCTCATGTATGAAGATTCTCACTTGGTATTCCATTAGTGGTGCCAGCACAACACTAACAGAAGAAGATTATGTATTTTTTTTTTTCACTTAAAAATTGAGCCAAGATTTCCGATGTGTCCAGATGAGTACATAATGATAAGCACATAAAAACAAGGGAAAATAAAACACAGAAGGAGAAACCAAAAATGATATGATCAGAAAAATGGGCAACGTGGTTAATGAGATTTGAATCCACAAGCACATGTGGCTTCTAACATTGTTAGGATTTTATGTCAACCTATATTTGCCTACTTAAACCGACAACTTTAGACCCAAATCAAATTGTATTATTGCAAATTTTTCCATTTAATACCAAACATTTTTCACTTCTCTTTTCCTTTGGAAGTTTGCATTTATGTCACATTCTGCCACAAATCAAATGTTTTTTCTGAGTTTGTATAATTTTCCACCTCAATTGTAAGACTCAAATTTGATATCACTAATGATTAAAAGACAAAGAAAAATTGATATATTAAAATATTTTTAATTTAATCAGGATTTAAATGGTCTATCTTAAAAAAAAAAAAAAAAAAAAGCAATTTAGTGGAAAATTTTGGTTCCAAATAAAACAAAGAAATAAATGGTGTCCGCCAAAATGAACTAACACATTCTCATCATATTGATTCTCTTCAATCCATTCATATGGTCAAGGCAATTTATACATGCAACTGGTATATATATATTTGTGTAATCTGAATTCAAATAAATAAATTCTTATTTCATTTTCAACTGCTTATATGTAATATATTGCTATATAGATTTAGTTTTGATAAATGACATTTAAATTTTAAATGTTACAATTTGTTAACACCTTTTGGAAATCCATATTAAATTCTTATTTACAGTTGATATTATAACTGATGATTTTGTTAATGAAAAAATATTTTGGTAAAAAAATAATTATTCTAATTGATATGATAATCTATAATTAACTATTTACATGTGTATATATTTTAGAGTAATAATTAGAAGTTGGAATTCATCCTCTTAATTGTTTTTCTAATACTTAAATGAATAAAAATTTTAAAATATATTATTTTTTGAAACATCAAATTAAAAATATAAAAAGTTATACAAAAATTATTTAAAATTATATGATAATTTAAAACTTTCTTTCTAATCAAATTAATTTTTTGTAAGCATGTAATATAAAATAGATTTGATATCAGAATATTATTTTATTTGATGTATAATAAATAATAACTTGATTGAATTTGATTATATAAAATAAGTGCAATTATTATTTATTATTTACAATTATATAAAAAATTTAATATTAAAATATTATTCTATTTAACATGTAATAAATAAGTGGATTGTATTTGATTACAAAAATAAGTGTAATTATTGTTTATCTATAATCATAAGAGAAAACCAAAAGCAGTAAGTGAAGAAATTAAGAGAGGAATCCCCATTTGTGGTAACCTCATTAATCCCATCACAATTTCATTCAACAACGTTACTACTAATAACTCTCTCTCTCTTACAAACACAAAACACAAACACCAACGTTTTCATTTTATTTCAGAATATCAGAGACAAACACACACAACACTCAAATAATAAACACACCAACCACCACGCCACCTTTTTAGAGAGAGAAAGAAAGAGAATTAGAGTTAAGAGAGAGAAAGAAAGAGAAAAAAAAGTGCTTTTTAATTTTGGGTGCATACCCCTTGTCTCAAATTCAGTGCTACTCAATCTCAAATTCAATCCTGACTTCATTATTGCTTTCAAGTCAGAAACTTTCTTTGTGGGCTGCTGAGATCTGGTTTCTGCTGCCATGGATGTTCTTCAGCTGCAGAGGAAGCTAAGAGAGCACCAAGCTGCCATGCTTCGAGAGGTTCATAAATAAATCATAATATTCTAATTTTCTCTCTTTTTTTTTCTCTATTAAATTAGATTCCTTTTCCCGAGAAAATCACGGTTCAGTTTTTTCAGGTCAACGGGAAGTTTTTCTTTGTTGATAATAATACCGTTGATTCTTTTTTATCTTAATAAAAATAATAATTAATAATAAATATGTATATGACGTTGGTGTTTGTTTGTCCCTTTGTTTGAATTTTTGGTTTGGAGAACTCTTAAGTGTGTTTTTATTGGGGAACTAATGATTGGTGTGATG
>JASCZI010242237.1:0-16439 GCA_036250425.1 Stylosanthes scabra | reverse complement strand
GATTTCTTGATGATCAGTTCAGTCAGCTTCAGAAACTTCAAGATGAGAGCAGTCCTGATTTTGTGATTGAGGTTGTCAAAATGTTCTTTGATGATTCTGAGAATCTTCTCAACAACATGACAAGAGCTTTGTAAGTAGTATTATTGATTAACTAAGATAGGGAAGATGTTTTTACACCTAATAAGTTAACGTGTCAAGTACAAAAATAACGAAATATAATATAAAAATTTTGAATAAAAAAATAATGAATTCTAACATAAAAGATTTGCGTCACAATAAAAAAACAAAAGTAGTTTTTTTAGATGAATGTATGAATGTTATATGTTGCTCTAGGTAAAAATACCTGGTTCCATGTAAAAACAAATCTTATCAGAGGATTTAAATTTGTTTATGTTTTCTTGAACAAATCTTCATTTAATTTGTGATTTTGTTTTGAGTTTTACAGAGGACAAGTACCTGTGGATTTCAAGCAAGTAGATGCTCATGTTCATCAGTACAAGGGAAGCAGTGCAAGGTATTAATAATTAGGTTTAACTTTTTTTTTAAAAAAAATATATATTAGTTAAAAGATTTAAATAAAGTAAAAAAAATTAAAAATTAATTTTTTTATGTGTAATATTTTTAACCAATGCTTTAACAAGACCCTAATAACAATAATATATGCTATGTCTGGTTTAGTTCTGTTATTTGCATTAATTGAATGAAGTGATATATGTGTGAGCTTGGAAAATGAATACACAGAGTATTTATCTTCTAAAATCTATTTGGAAATATGTACTTAGGAATTTGGAAAAGCTTATAATGATTTGTAATTATTTGTTACAGTGTTGGAGCTGCCAGAGTTAAGAATGTTTGTGCCACATTCAGAAATTTTTGTGAGGCTCAGAATCTTGAAGGGTAAAAACTTCTAATTCCTTCTCTCACCACATCAGGGAAAAAAAAAAACACATAGTATTGTTGAAATCTTTGAACATGTACATGCCTCCATTGGATTTTAAAAAAATAATATTTAGTGTTACATTTTTTGAATTATTTTTATATACATACATAACAAATAGGTTTCAAAACAAGAAAAAATTATGGGATTTTGATCCCCTTGGATTTTGTTTTCTTATATTACATAAAATCTCTCCTAATATATGGGAAGTTTGTGAAAAGAGGAAAAAAAAGTTCAGGGTTATGTCAATTTTTCAAGGCATACTTTTTAGTTTAATTTGGATTGTATATAAATATCTTAATTTGGAGAAAAGTTTGAGATAAGACAGAAATACAAGGAAAGTTTTTTTTTTTTCAAAAATAAGATTATTATTATTAGATTTATATGTAATAGGGAAATTACAAATTTATTCCCAACCTTCTACTAAGATAATTTGTTATCAACATTATTCTTATTAAAGAATGATTACACAATTATGATGTTAGATCTTTTTCTCTTTTTGGAAAAGAAAAGAAAACATGGATCTGTTATTTTATTTTTCAATAATATAGATTTCATGGGTAAAAGCAAACATTATTGGAACACCATGATTAGAATCCTTGAATACTTTTCACTTTCTTGTTTTCATCTACCTATCTATGTCCATTAGAATCAACTATTTCAAATTTATTTCAAGAGCCAAATCCTTATTACTAGCCTCATCTTCCTTAAGCTTCAATATAATTTATTAAATTAAAATATTAATATATAATAATATTTGTTTGATTGCATTTATATACCCGGGCATTTGAGAAAGTATGCATTCCTTTCTTTATTATATGGACCACAACAATAATAAACCATGTGACAAATTAACACTATCTCATATATGCTTAGTTGTCTAAACTTTTTTCTCTTGAAATTGTCCCATTGAAGGCTAAATTGATGGAGTAGTAGGAATAAATGATACTTTATAAGACTTACAGTGTTTAATTTTTAAGTAATATAATCTAGATATTGATGAAAAAAAATCATCTAAGAATAATGAATTGATAGGGAATATATATTATGTTTATGTTTATTTTTATCACTTTCGCTATTTTGTACACTTTTAAGTAAATACTAAACTAATATCCGTATTTAGTGCTTAACTGCATTGCATTTTTTGGATATTAATATATATTTAATTAATAATAATTGTACTTTTACATGGGTGTAAATTCAGTGTATACTAAAAGAGTATAAGAATAGCATCATTCCATTTTTATTATTGAGAAAAAAATATAAAAGAAAAATAAAAAAAAATAAAGGAGGGTGGATATATGATATTTGACTAAGAATCTAAAATAGTTGGATGAATTGGGTACTTAAAGAAAAGAAAATTGATTGTGCAGGTGTGTGAGATGTCTACAACAACTCCAACATGAATACTCCCTACTCAAGAACAATCTTCAATATTTATTTAGGGTAAGCTATAATATCTTGTTCTATTTGCTATTTATATTCTTAGGTTCATGTATATATAGTTGTAGTTATCAACAGATAAAATCATAAAATAGAGGTGAATAGAGAGAGTATTTATTTATTTTGTTAAACCTTTTTTTATTTCACCTCAGATACCATATTTTGCATGAAAATGAAGCTTCATATATATATAATGCTATATTGATTTATTGCAGCTTCAAGAAGAAATCCAAGCTGCTGGTGGTTCAATTCCAACAATAGAATAGAGGGAAGTGATGACATGATTGCCAATTGGTGAAAAATCAGAACAATGTGAAGCTTTGGATATAACACCTGATTTTTGTTGTTTTTCTTAATTCTGAATTAATCTTTCATAATTATATCTAGAGTTTAATTAAACAGTGGGATGATGGTGATGTGAATAAACATTTTGTGCTTAATTAGTTTGCTACATATGTATGTGATTCTTTTTTACAATAAACTGTGTTGTTTATATATTCATGTGTTTGTGTTGTTAATCTGTTACAAAGCTTTAAGATGATAGTCAACAAAGAGCATGTTCTACCAGCACCATTTATCAAACTAGGATTTTTTCTTTTGATTTGTTTATTTATTTATTTTCCATCGTATGCCTCAGTTCGACGATGGATTAAGAACTAATCCGTCGTGAATTTGAGCTGTTTTAGCCAACGAATTGCTATACAGAATATAGAATGTAGAATTTAAATTTTAGACGATTAGTGGGCATTTTACTATGCCAATCCAATTTTTTTTATTTTATTTTTTTTTGTTGTTGAATACATGAACAACCCCAACCCCCTCCCCCTCCCCCTCTTTCCTAGGCCCAGGAAAAGGCCCAGTCTAAAACCTTATGGAAAATCCATTAGGTCACTTAGCTAGAGACCAATAACAAATTTGACCCAAAAAAGAATAAATAGTTATTATTGATTTGAAAGGCTACAAAGTCCAAAAAGAAAAAAAACTTTGAAAGGCTATAGTAAAATATGTACTATGATCTATGATAAATACCAAAAAAGAATATCTATGATCTTACCCAAAATAAATTCTCTGATGGGCATCTAAGGTTTTATCCCATTTATCCTATTGGAAAGTTATCCGCTATATCGAGAATATCATTATTTCAGTGTTTTTAGTCGTTAATCTTAATTATATATTGATTTTATAACTAAAATCAATCAAAATCAACTGCTAAAAATACTGAAATACCGATATTTCTGATATACTGAATAACCTTTGTATCCTATTATCATCCTTAATACATCTAGATATGCCATTAATTGTTAATTGCCATATTACAAATTAGTCACGTACACATAAGAGACTTGGCCTGTTTAACTTCTAAAAATTTTGGATTACTCCCTCAAAATAGCAAGACTTCATTTAATCAGTTAATTTTTTTGTTAAAAATAGGTTTACAGATCTATCTCCTATCCCATTTTTGGAAAAAAAAAAGTTAACAAACCCTAATAAATATAGATCATGAATCATGTTACATAACTAATATATGTTTTTATCTCTTTTTTTTTTCTAAATGGAGAAAATAAAAAATGAATTTGCTTGCTATATATTAACTAAACATCATTATTGATAAAAAAAAAAAGGGGTTAATTAAATTTTGAGAGAAAACAAGGTTATAATCATTGCACATATATAGCTGGATGAAAAAGACAGTACAAGAAAGTTGCATTGATAGACACAAAGAATGAAAACAACAAAGAGAATAGAGATATAAGTACTATTACAGTAACATTTCAAGATAAGAGCTACCACCTCTAACTCCATAAATTGATGGTTGAGTAGTAAAACAGATAAAGTTGGTCTTTTTGGTGGCTATATGGTTCGGTGGAATAATAATCCTCTCCCAACTTCCCTCATCAGAAGGCCATTTTTTTATTAGGATTTTGAGGATATTTTAAAGAATTTTTTATTTTGAAAATAAAAATATACAACTCATCTCATTATTTGATCATCTTTGTTTATTTTTTAATATTCTTTTTAATTGATTGTTTATATATATATATAATATATTGTTTCTGTTCTATGGTTGTCGAATTAGAGCTCTTTCGATAATGCAAGTGCTCGGCAAAATTTCGGGGAAAGAATAATCACATCGGCTAACTCGTGGAATATTTCGGGATTGAATTCGCAAGACCATTTTAATGCTCAAGTCAGTGGAATATTAATTTGTGAGTTTAAATGAGTAAATGAAAAAAAACATACATTGACCTAGATTAACTAGATTTAGCTTATTTGTAGAGAAATTGAGATAGTAGCAATGGGTTATTATGGTTTGGTGAGTAGTTTTTTATTTCTTAGAAAACTCACTTATGTAATTAGTCATTTGAATATATAATTATTCTCTTCTTATATTCAATATTAGTCACATATTTAATTAATTAACTTAAAGACTGAGCTGAGTTAGCTGTTGTGATTTATGATAATTGGGTTAATCTTAATGGCTCAGATCAGTTTCTAAAAAATTATTTCACTATATTAATTATCGTATATTTTTTTATAATTATATAAAGAATAGTACTACGGAGCTAATGTTATGAAGCTAACATGTCTAATTAGAAAGATGTTGGAATTGAGAAAGGAAAAACAGAAAAGAGGAAGAAAAATATTGGCTATTATGGGTCACCAATATTATTGGCTCCATAGACTTTTTCTTATATAAATTAAGTTACAAAGTTTTTTAATTGAATATTAAATTTGACTTGAATCAAGATAAAAGTTATTTATTATGTTTATATTTTTTGGTGTACATTATTATATATGTTTATGTTATTGACTTTATTTCTAGTATCTAATAATAATAAGTGTTTGCACCACTGCAATCCTTTTGCTACTCTCTCCCGCCATTATTATGTCTATTGTGTAAGATTGGGAAATGATGAGTATTTTGTTTTTGCCTCCCCATTATATGAAGGCATATGTATGTGGTGGATGGTTTTTATTATTATTGGAGTGGTAGGCACATAAGGCATGCATGCACTATGGCTGTTAGCTTTTATATATATGTTTTGGGACCAAAATCAGAAGCATCATTCCATTACACATATATATTCTTTTTATTTTCCTTTTTATTTAAAAAAAAAGTAATTTTCTTTTTGTCTTTATTATTGCTCTTGGCTGGATTTCAGTTTTTGAGGTAACACATTATTTCTACCTAAAAAATTAAATTGTATGTGTGTCTAGCTAGCAAGGTTGTTTTTGAGGTAACATCATTCAATAATACTTCCAATCTTTTTTGTTTTGATATGATGTTATATATATGGCCATTTCTCTTCAATAATTTGTGCCTCCAAAGAGTAGTTCAGATTCTTTTTTTGTTTATTTGTTCAATATGTGCACATTTGTTTTATTTTTTACCTTCGAGTATTCACTTTTCAATGATCTAATTATAACTAAGTACGAGGCTAGAGCACAATGCTGTTTATGATGAGTACTATATCTTAATTTGATTTTGGCATAAATATCATAATATACTAATAAATAGGTTTATTAATAAATCAATTATATAATGTGTATACAGAAAAATTAGTTATTATATTATTCTAAACAACTTTGATTATTGGTCCATTATAAATTTAATTATTCTAGTGATCCATAATTTAGTGTGTATATATATATATATATATATTATTTTTTATTTGATATTGGAAAAGTAAAAAAAAATGTTGAAATCATAGCTTGATCTCACAGAAGTGTAACTTATTCCCCAAATATAAAGTTTATGAAAATTATTCGATACAGATCTAAATTTATATAGATATAAAAGATTCTATACAGATTTTACATCTTACATCTCAAAAGAATTAAAGTAATATACAGATGTGAATCCACACATTCTTCTAATAAAATCTACATCTTTACTATTTATATTTATACTATATAAGCCACCTAAAGTTTAAATATGATTTTACAAGTTATCTTTATTTTTTAAAAAAGAAAGTTAAAAGTGTAGCGGAAATAAATAAATTAAAAGGATATGGGTTGCCAAAGGATATATATGTTAGGAAAACAAAAGAAACTTTGTGTAAGTACGTAGTAGAGAGCACATGGCTATTGATTTTGGTTCTGTTATTATGTTGACTTTTCATTCATTCTTTGTGTGCAAGTAAAAAAGAAGAAAGGGACATGAACAAACAAAACCATTCTCCAAAATGCGACACTGTAATTGGTGAAAAAGCTCAAAGCAAATAAAAGCATAAATAATGTGAATTGCAAACACAAGCTTTTGATGAGCATGCAAATATGCAATGCATATTGAAAATCTTTGACTGAAAATGCGTTTGACTCAGCTTACTTCATCTTCAAGCCATCTTGATATTTCGTTTTTCACAAGCCAAAGTAGAAAAGGACTTTTATATAAATATTCACTCTATTTTAGATTACATTTCTTCATTTAATTAATTTATGGATAATATGTAACTAAATAATAGAGTTTAATTAGTTTCATACATCATATATAAAAGAAGGATATTATCTAAGTTTTGACATATATTTGGTAGGAAAATTCACATTATCTCTATAGTATCTGCAGTATCTAATAGATTAATTATTGAATTTTCAATTTAGTAGATATTTTGGTACGCACAAAAAAAAAGTCTTGACATATATTATATTACATTATTAGTATATTTTTAAATAAAAATAGATTTTTTTTAATCAAACTATTAAATTATAAATAACTTGATTATATATACATATAGATACATTTAAAAAATATGTATCAGATGCATTAATTTGAAACATATGAAAATTGTAGTAAACAATATTTATTTAATGTGAAATTTTATACATTTAATTTCTAACCTATGAACTTTTTAATCCAATATTTTCTTTTTACTAAAAACTTCTTCAATAACAATAATTTTGTGGGGGCAAAAAATGAATTTAATGCACACAAGTATAAATTGATCCTCTCTCATAGAGGTTACATAACATCTTCCAAACAATAGTATTTCTAGTTATGCATGGGGCCTTGTGATAGTAGCTGGAACATTAATGTGACACCCAAAAAATAAATAAATAAAATAAAATAAAAATCTTTCAATGATTAGAGCAGTAGTTGCTATATATTTATGAGTTACTACTAACTACAATATTACTTGTTTTATTTTATGGTTCTAGGTAAACATTTATATATGCTGAAACTGAATTGGGTAAAAGTACTAATGCCTTGTTATAAATCACAATCAGTCACTATTATATGAAATTCATAATATGCATTGAGGTTAGATAGCATCAAACTCTTAATTAGGTTAATATGGAGAGCTTGCAATGCAAAATATTAAACTTTTTGATAATTTAAAGCTCAATTATATTATACACATGATATGTTGATAAAGAGTTGAAGTTATTCCTTTTAGATCCTTAGATGATTGACAATTGGCATATTTTCTTTTTGGAGCTTATACGATACAGATATAAATGATACAGATATAGATTTTATTTGAGTAATGTAAGAACTCACATCTGTATATTATTTTAATTTTTTAGAATATATGGTGTAAAATCTATATTGTAAGAAAATTCTTTAAATTTGTATAATTTTCATTAGAAGCATTTATTATTGTTGTGATATATTTAGAGAAAATAGGACAGGTCACATACTAAAATTAAGAAATAACAATATTGCACATAATATCACACACAAACATGTTTATGATTATTATAAGCTTGCCTTGCTCTTGTTATTTTAAGCCATTTCCTATTTTGGACTTCAAGATCAGTGTAACATAGCTGTCACTCACCCCCTTCCCTATCTAAAAAAAAACTAAAAATAAAAAAAAAGTAAATTACACTTACCCTTCCAGTCTAGAGACTTGGATATTTATTTTGGTTTTGGGTTATGGGCCTTTTGGCTTCACACGTTTATCATAATTAGGACAGGTTACTTAATGGTTATTTCTGATTTGTTTCTTAATAAATGCCAATATGTATAATGTTACATACATTAATACATACATACACATGTGAACAATAATTAACAGTTATTTTAATAGTTGACCAAGATTTCCTTGTCCTTCTTCTTCTATCCTTTAGATAGAGACATCATGTGATCATGTCCATTTGTTTCCCTCAACATTTCATATTCAAGGTCAAATTATGTAAATAGTTGTGTTAAATTCTCATAATTAGGTGAAAAATTAACTATCAACCTAGAATAGTCTTAAAAATTATGTAAATAGTAGTGTTAAATTCTCATAAAAATAAACCAGTACATAAATTATTAGAACTTTTTGTAAAATAATTAATAAAAATTTAGTCAATAATTTAAATTAAATATTTTATTTTTTTAAATTTTAAATTTTTATTTCTAAAAAAATATAAAATTAATTGATTATTAATATTTTTTATTAGTTATAATCATTTCTCAAATTATTATTATTTTCCAAGATAAAGTAGTTTGAGAGAGCCAAGAAACAAACAAAAAGAAAATGTCCACAATAATCATTTATTAACAGCTAAGATCACCATTTTTCATTTTACTTTCCTCCAACACTTTCATTTTCAGCCATGACAAGTCTCGTGCCACTCAACACTTTTTACACTCCCACATTCCGATGACGTGTCTCACCCGAACCTGAGGCCGAGGCTCGGATGCCAAGTAGGTTCGGACAACCGTTTGACGCGTACCACTTCCCAAGAAAGAAAAAATAGCTAAAGCAATATTCTATTATTTTCATCATTCTTTTATTGTTATTTTTTGCCAGCAAAGACAACTGTGTTACTTACTTCGTACAACCAAAGTAAAAAGTTGCTTCCTCCTCTGTTTCTCTTCTTCACTTCACACTCTCTCTCTCTCTCTCATAGCCATTGCCATAACCACTCTTCTCTCAGAAGCCACAAAGAAAAAGATTCATCTATTGCTTCTCTTCCAAGCCTAATCTCTCTCTCTCTTTCTTTCTTTCTTTCTTTCTTTCTCTATATAACCCCTTTATCTATTTGATGCTCTTTTCTGTTCCTCCATTGAAAGTTGAAGACTTTAACCCAAAGGGTCTTCAATGGCGAAGCAAAGAACCCATTTTTCTCTGTTTCTGCTCTGTTTTCTTCACATTCACTACTTTATTCTGATTCTGAATGTGCATGCCATTTTGGACCCAGTTGATTTCTTAGCTCTTCAATCGATCAGAAAGAGTCTCCATGACATGCCAGGTTCAACCTTTTTCTCCGATTGGGACTTCACTTCCGATCCCTGCAACTTCTCCGGCGTCTTCTGCGATTCTGACCGGGTTGTTTCTCTTAACCTCGGTGACCAGAGAGCCGGTTCGCCCGGTCTAACCGGTCGGATAGACCGGGCGGTTGGGAAACTCTCTTCGCTCGCCGAGTTCACGGTTGTTCCCGGGAGAATATACGGCAGATTGCCGGACTCAATTTCCGATTTGAAGAACTTAAGGTTCCTTGGAATCAGCCGGAATTTCATCTCCGGCGAGATTCCGGCAGGGTTGGGTGGTCTCCGGCGGTTAAGGACCGTTGATCTCAGCTTTAACCAGCTCGCCGGAGTAATTCCTCCGGCGATCGGGTCATTGCCGGAGCTTACAAACCTCATGCTGTGCCACAATAAGCTGACCGGTTCGATTCCCCGGTTCGATTCGAGAGCCCTATCCCGGGTTGATTTGAAGCACAACGGTCTATCCGGTTCGATTGGACCGAACCATTTTCCTCCTTCTATACTGTATTTGTCACTGGCGTGGAACCAGTTGACCGGCCCGGTCGATCAGCTACTGAACCGGTTGGACCAGCTGAATTACCTTGACCTTAGCATGAACCGGTTCACAGGGCCAATCCCCGGAAGGATATTCTCATTCCCTTTGATGAACCTGCAATTGCAGAGGAACCAGTTCTCTGGTCCGGTTAAGCCATTGGATCAGGTAAGTTTGCAATAGCTTCTCAATTCTCATAGTTAAAGAATAGCTTATAATTATATAATGTTTAGTTCTTTGAAACATTTTGCATAGAAAAACATTTTGAAAATATAACTTCACATTAAATTAAATTAACTGCACGCGATAGTTTCAGTTCACTATTATCTGTTCTTCAATCCTCAAATGTAAAATTTATGTTAAAAAAAATGTGATAAACTATGTATGATGGTGAATTTTAGTTCTAGAAGTATAGATCATATAATATTAATCACTCATTATATTTGTTAAACCAATGTATTTAATGATATATGCATTGTATTGTGGAATATGCCTCAGGTTTCAATTGCAACTGTTGATCTAAGCTACAACCGGTTTTATGGTCAAGTATCTCCGATGCTAGCCTCGGTTCAGAACCTATACCTGAACAATAACCGGTTCACGGGCCGAGTTCCAGCGAGCTTCGTGAACCGGTTATTGGACTCGAGCATTCAGATACTGTATTTGCAGCATAACTATCTCACCGGAATTGAGATTAGTCCAACGGCTGTGATCCCTGTAAGGAGCTCACTGTGTCTTCAGTATAATTGCATGGTCCCTCCCGTAGAGACTCCATGCCCCTTGAGAGCTGGGAAAGAAAAGACAAGGCCTATTGCTCAGTGTGGCCAATGGAAAGGATGAAGCACATGAATTAAACCAAATCTCTCATATAGGTTTTTGTTTTCCCCCTTTTTTTGTATAATAATTATTAATTTAAATCTTTAATTTCCAATTTCAGTTTTTTTTACCCTCCCCCCCCCCCTATTATTATTCTTGCCTTTTGATTCATTATTTAATTTTGCGGTAGTTATTATGGGGAATATATAGGATGAATAAGATTAAGATGGCTGTGAATAGTTAGAAAAGTAGTATAAAATTTCTATATGTTTATGATGGTGCTAATGTAACATGATGCATTAGGCAGAACAAAGCAAAATTATTATGTTAGTTATTGTATGATAGTGCTTCATCTCTTTGGTTTTGTTTCTTTTTGCAATCTTGATCTATCTATGTAGTTAGTTTGAAACTTATTAATATGTTTTCAAAATGTTTTAGTATTATCTATAATGTTTTTGATAAATTTTAAAAATATCTGTGTTACTGTGTTAGTCAACCTTTTTTTATTTTGTGAATTTGCTTTTTAATAATCCTAATTCCAAAACCTTAGTCCTAACATCTTGTCATTTTATTTATAGAGTTAAGCATTTAATTTGTCCTTGAATTTTCAATTCACCGATAAAATTTCCCTTGAATTTTGATAACGATAATTGTATTCTCAAATTTCGTTAAAACGTGACAATATTATCCTCCATAGCTAATATTTTAGGATTTTTTAACGTTTTTAGGATAATATTGTCATGTTTTAACAAAATTGGAGAGTATAATTGTAGTGAATTAGAAATTCGATGATAATTTTAGTGTTCAACCCTTAATGTTTAGAATTTCTAAATTAAAAGGAAAATGAATGATGATGCATATTATTTTAGTGGCATAAAGTTTTGCTTACTTTTATAGAAGAATAGTGTAACACATGATTGCAATTTTTTCACCTTCATTCCTTTTTGGAGGTTAATAGCTAGAATTTACCGTTCCTCAGCTTTTAATAAGCACGAGGTGCAAACACATTTCAATGGAAAATGATGCAACTAACACACTTCACTCATTATCATATCTCTCTTTTTTGTGCATTGTAATTGTCATTTTTTTTCTCTAGTTCTATGTGTGGCTAAAACAAAGCATGCATCTACGGAAAAAAATCAATTGTGTGTGTAGAAAAAGAAAGAAAAAAGGAAATGAAAAATGTGATTAGGTACCCAAGGTTGGGTGTCATTTATTACTTTAGGTATGAGGCACATGGAAGATGAAAATGAAAGTGGGGGTTAGAGAGAGAGATAATAAGTAACAAAACCAAAGGCCATTTCTATGTATCTGACATACACATTTGTTTTGTCTTTGTCATCTCCATGTTGTTGATTACTTTTTGGATTGGATGTTCTACATTATTATTATTATATTATAGGGAAGATCATCCATTTTATTTTCTTTTGTGAAAAAGTTGTATGTCGATAATTATGGGTAATTTTGTTATTGTTAATTCAAAATCATCTATATTATGTATATCATCTCTCAAAAATATATAAGTATTAGGCATTTTTTATTCTATAAGTTAGTTTTTAAGATTAAATTTACGTAATTTTAATTTTATCAGAGTTCATTCGACGTTCCAAATAATTATTTTTGGATGTGAATGGAGTGTAGTCTCTAAATATTTTATAAATGTAAGTCATTTTTCATTTCATGAATAGTTTTTGGGGTTGAATTAAACCTATCTGATATAATTCTGAGAGTTAATTCATAATTAAAGAGATGAGATTAATGTAACATGATCATAAGACTGCCATTAAGAGAATCTATGTTCATTTCTTAGAAAAACAAATAAATAATTTTGATCTCTTATGCGTTCTAACTGGAAGAGAGATAACCACCAAATATTTTTATAATAAGGCCAATCAAAATCATGTATCATGAAAAAGAATATGATACTACGAATCAAAGACAAATGCAAAATGATGAGAGAACTAAATAGTATAAATTCTCATGACTTAGCTTCCACCATTATAAGGTTAATAATAATAATATAGACACCTTGGAATAATGACTATTTTCTAAAATAGAAGCTTTAACATTTATCCCAAGGTATAGAGAATAATTTGTAGCACTGCATCAACTAAACAAAAACATATAATATAAGATGTTGTAATATAAGTGAACAGAGAGATTAGCATAGCATACATAAACTATTCACAGAAACAAGCAAGGTTTTTGCTTGTGATGCCAAAATAAAGCAGCTTGTCTACAAAATAATCTTCATAAAATCTCTATGTTAAGTAGTAATTAATCCTTCAAAAAGTCAAATTACAGAGAGATGTAACAGAAAAAAAAAATGAGTAAAATTCTTTTTGGTGGAAAAGAGTAAGCTACTATAAATGCAGTTGAAAAAGTTTGGGGCCAAGGCCCATACAGAACCCCACTTGCATCCGCCCCTAGTTATAGATAAATAAATAGGGGTGAGTATGGGTTGAGTTGGTTCGGGTTTGGAGAAAAATAAAGACCAAATCGATTAAATTTTAATTGTTTGGATTAGTTTGATTTGAGATTTTTAGTAAGTGAATTCGAACCAAACCAAGCCGATTAAATCTGAGTTGTATTGGTTTGGATAATTAGATACGGGATTGAAAATAAAATTTTGGGAAAAAAATAAAAAAATATGAGAAAATTGTTTATGTTAATAATAAATAATAATAAAAAATTTGATTAAAGGTAATATATAATCAAATTTATATTTTAATAAATATAATAATTTTTTTTGGTGACTATAAATATAATAATTTGAGTTAGAAATAATAAAATTGTATATATATTATTATATTTTATTATTTTTTAAATTAATATAAACCTAATTGGGTAATCGGGTTGGTTTGGGTATCTTTACATCAAAACCAATATCTGAATCGATTATGATCGGGTTGGTTCGGATTTAATCCCAATTATACCCGATTACCTGTCGGATATAGAACCGATATAATCGAATTGGTTTGATTTTGATCGGGTAATTGAACTACCCGTACCCATGCTCATCCCGGTAAAGAGACAATAAGATTTTTTATTTTTAAGGTGAGCCACATCATAAGTATTCTAAGTTCTAACACTAATATTTTTTCTTCCGACCAATAAATTGTTTGCCCATTTTTTAGTCCATTTATTAATTTTGGAGATTTTTGGATGAAATGCATTTTGGGTCTGAGCAACGAAAAGAAAAGTTTAGTCTTAGAAAGCCTGGAAGCCCTTAAGGCTACTGCCCTTTGGATGCACACTACTACATATAGTACACAAGAAAGCCCCAATGTTGTTGTTTAAGTTTTTGAAAGAAGTGGAAGCTTAAAGCCCAAAAAAAGCAAAAAATTTAAACTGACAAAAATAGTCTGATTTTTTTGTGGTAGACAAATCCATGTATATTGTTTGCCACTCAATACCAAAAAAAATATTGTTTGCCACTCAACAGTCAATTATTCAATAAAAAATAAAAATAAAAAGTTAATACCTTTAGATTAAACTTTCAATCTCATTATTGACAAGGAAACAAAAATTGGCGAACAAAAATAGATTTTCATATTTAAAGATGATTATTAATTTTCCCCTCGCCAAATAAACACTCAATTTTTTTTTCGTTCCTTATCACTATAAGAAAATTATTAATCTTAGTTTTTTTTTTTTAACTCTTTTAAGAGATGTATATGCCATATTATTATTATATTATTATTATGAGGTATGCAATGTGTGTAGTGGTTGAGTTATGAATGAGTTTTAATTTGGAATCTGGTGAGGTGAGATAGATGCAAATAGTGTATGTTAGTGGTGTCTCATTTACAATGCAACTTGTAATGTATGTAATTTTTAAAACACTTTCATGTGTGTTTCATTATGTCACTACTATGCCTAGTGGTCACACATCTTTATGTCCACTATATATCTATTTCCAAAATTTATTTTTTAGAATAATTATAAATCAGTCTCTAAAAAGTTTTTACTTTTTATTGAACATTTTAGTACTCACTAAATTTTAATTAAAAAATCGGTTTTTAACATTTTATTTTGTTCCACAAATTAATGTTTACAATAATTAATCGTAAAAATTAGAATATGAAGACATCGGATAAGGTAATAAAAAGTATAATCATTTATATAAAAAATAACATAATATAAATAAGTTTTTTTTAAAAATCACCTTAGTAATAAATGCGAAAAATAGTGTGATGTTGGAGAATTAGGTTATTATGGAAATAATAATGATGAAGTAGGTGTTACTAAATATAGGAAGTGACAGGTGGAGGAAGAAATAAATGCATTGTATTTTGTATAGCTGGTAATTAAATTCACATTTGATCACCATGCACTAAGGACTTCTTATATTTTGTGGGACATATCTATCTATTACTACTTCCATCTAGATACAACAAATTCATTTATTGAACCATCTTGCTGTCATATACTATAACATATGACCCTCAAAATAATCTCTTAGGAAGCGTTTGGTACTAAGGATTGATTGAGTTTGGGGATTGAATTTAGTATTACGTTTGATCGATAAAGATTGAGATCAAAATTTTAGTATCAAACTAAGAAATTTACTAATTTTAAAAAATAGGGATTAAAAGAATAAAAAATTTTGAGAAATGAGATTGAAATTTTAATAACTTTTTTTATTTAAATATCTTCACTTAATATTAAATTTTTTCGTTAATTTAATTTTATATATATCTCTCAATTTTTGTCTTTTAGTAAATTTTAAATTAAACACAATAATAAACTTAATATAATTTCGGTCTCTCTTCCAAATGCACATATAAAATTATTTAAGACAATTTAAAAATTAATTCATATATAAGAGATAAAAATTTTGTTTAAAAGTTTATCATTGACTAATAAATTACTATATAAGCAAAATGTGGCTCGAAGTTCAATATTTATTTAAACAGAAAAGTGGATCCACTGTTCAAATACTTAACCAAGCAAAGTTAAGAGTAAAAAGAAAAACAACCAAAGTTACTTATATATAAATATAAATAGAAAATCAATTATTTACCAATAAATTATTATGTATAGAGATATGTATTTGATATTTAAAAAAATTATACAATTGTGATAAATAATAAGGGAGAAAAATATAAATAATTTAAAAATCGATAAATAATATTTAATCAATTAAAAAAATAGCTAAAACGACACAAAGAAAACCACATAGACTAGTCTTTTTTTATTTTTGGTGTCACATAGACTAGTCTTTATTATGAACCATATAATTTATTCAGTATCCATAATTTTTTCCTCTTCCTGCAAAATGGGGATATTTTTTCCATGAATTGATGAAAGCAAAGCATTGTATGTAGCCTTATCTGGAAAAGTTTAAGGAATTTTTCTAATGCATTTATATAATTGTTTCTTTAAAAGAAACTCACACACTATATACATTTCCTTTAGTTGAAAATGACCTAATAATGAAAGATTGAGTGGAGTGCGTCAAATTTTTATTTTCTGATTTTATATATATATATATATATATATATATA
>JASCZI010242236.1:19130-35207 GCA_036250425.1 Stylosanthes scabra | reverse complement strand
ATATATATATATATATATATATATATATATATATATATATATATATATATATATAATTTTTTTTAATTTTCTCATAATATTTTAGTATGTGAAATAAAATTTAAAAGTTGTCCAATTTAAATTTTGTTATTGAATAATGTTTTTGTTAAGCTATGAAACATGGACATGACACAGATTCTTAGACACGATATAACATGTATAAAAAAATATATAACTATTTTGTTAAAATACAATTAACTTTTAAAAAAATTTAAAATTTTTTAGTTATATAAAATATTTAAAATAAATTTTTTATTTATAACTAATAATATATATTATTTATGAAATCATTGAAAACGAAAGATATGCATGTCAGACAAATAGATAAATGTTATGCCTTAATTCTGTTCAACATAACCGCTCATCGAAATGTCTATATATAATAATAGTTAATAAGTGATGATAATATGGTAAATTAAAATAGACTATTGTTTAAAACTTTACTAGCAAAACGAAAATTTAAAGAAAAAAAGAAAAAATTTGTGTTTTCTATAAAGAGTAAAGACTAGAAATAAACTTGTTTTAACATAAAATCTCGGCAAATTCACAAAAGCTCAACCATTAGGACTAACAAAATTAATGGGTTAATAAAGTTGTAGTAAATAAGATGAACTTGTAAGTTTTTCTTACCTTTGAATAGTAGCAAAGGACCCCATTTGCCTTTCGAAAAGGATAAAAGTATCGTGAATATTGTTCCTACGATCCAGAATTTCCTGCTAGATGGCAATTTCCCAACGTAAATGCATATTCTTTATTTAGAGATAATCGTTTTTCTTTTGGAATTTTTCCCCAAATTAGTTTGTCTTATGTGCTTTTTTACACTTCTTGTTAATTAATTAAAAGTCAAATTGAGTACACGAAAAACTCTTCATTAATAAGGGAAATTTTATTAAGATAACAACTTAGACATTAATTCCACTTATGTTTACATGAATACAAAATATTAGTTACAGATCAACCACTACATATATAGGAATATATATTTAATGTTTATGAAAAAAAAAATTCATTATACTACTTTAAAAAAAATTGATAACTCTACTATATAATATATTTTAGTATTCTAGTAACATATATTATTTTTTTGGAAAAATATATAAATATACATAAATACGTGAAGATTGATTTTTTCTTATATTCATAAAATATTATTGATAAAAGGAACTATCTTACTTTATAAAAGTATTCATGGGGAAAAAAATTATTTAACAGTGAAGGGATTTTATGATGATATATAGATCATATTAGTGTAGCTTATGAAGCTTCATTCTTATTCATATAAAGGAAAATTAGTCTGATCTTTCTCAAAGACTTGCAAGGAGCCAAGGAGAGAGAGATTATTACTTGTACATTATTTCACATAAAACAGAAGTATAATGCCATAAAAAAAACTAACTCAGAAAAAAATTAATCAAGTCATTGATTGGATGAGGAGGAATATAATGATTAATAATAAGAGTAATGCTAGGTAACCAATAAAAATTCAGCCAACATCAGCCAATAATTTGAATTAGATGTTCTATTTCTAGGTTTCGGATGTTCTTTTTTAAAATTGGCGGATAGTTGCTTTAGGTCGGATGTTCTATAACTTTTATTGTGAATGTTCTACAAATAGTGATTATGATTGTTCTATTTTTTGTTGGTTGATTTGTTAATTTAAAAATTATTGGTTACCTATATTTTTCCTAATAATAATTACCAATGATCGGGTGAAGAAGAAGGATCAACTGGACCGGGTTGAGTACTACCTAACACACCCATATTCCTGAAAAAAAAAAAAATAGCAATCAACAAACAATGGAAACTGATTTTTGTTATCACTATCATAATCCGAATTGAAACATTGGAAAATACTATACTATATATTATATACGTACATCTTTTTATTAGTTGTGGTGTAACTTGGAACTCTGAATAATCCAAAGTTGTTGTGTTGAGGAACATAGCAGAGATTATCATGTTTGATGATGTTGGAGTTGATAATTCGAACGTGATGATGATGATGACCAACTTTTGAAGAAGCTTGAGTTTTGCCCAATGTTCCTAAGAAGGCAAAGCAAGTAACTTCGTGGGTGATGAAAATTGTGTTTGCCATTGATGATACGTTGGAGTTGGAGAGAGAAGTTGAATCCCAAGGTTGGTTGTTGGTGATAAGATTTTATTTATTTATATGGATAGGTAATTAACATTTGAAGGGATCGGAATAATGGCTCTAGTATATTTTTTTGGTAAACGGTATGACTTTTAGATTAGGTTATTTTCAATTGCTGATGAGTTGCACGTTTTTGCAAGTAATTGATTCTCAAGTTTCAATGTGCCCATCAACTTCACATATATATTTATTGACATTTCTGATTAATGTGTAGCGTATGATATATAGATTTTAAAAGTAGAAGAAAAGACTCAGCATGAATTTTTAAAATGTAATTATATCACGTTTGATTTTTTTTATTTTAACCATTTATCAGCACATGTATTACACCATTAAAAAATGCTGCATCTACAAGTTTTTTATCATCCAAGTTTAATCAAATTGCATAATATATTTTTTAGGTCATTCGGTACAAGACTCATTCCAATCATAATGGGGAAAAATGTCATATTTTACCTGATTATTACACTTTCCTTCGACATTAGCATCAAAGACATGTAAACACACAAAAGTATTTACAATAGAATCAGTCCATTACAAATTAAAATTGAACTCCTATTATCAATCACAAACACAAAAAGTATAATCACTACATGTACTGGACCATCATGGATATATGACTCTTCTTTCACTTTCCATCCCTGCAAGTAGCATGATACTTTTCTTGAATCTTATATACTTTTCTTTTACACCTTCAAATTGTATAATATGTAGTTAGACTTTTATTGAGATTGAACCAACTTAATTGGTGTTAGAATATAAAAGTTGTTGTGCTATTATATCTGGTTAGGTGTTAATTTAATCTTTAACTGAATCTGTTATTATTGTTTAGTTTCGGGTTTGTGGTAGGCTTGTATATAAGAGCCTCTTAGTTGTAATTCATATTCTGTTATTTCATTCTAATACAATACTTTAGTTTTTCTCTCTCTGCTTCTCTTTCTTTAGCTTTCCCTTCCCTTGTTCTTGAGTTCTTGGCTTCTGCTGCTGCATCATTTTCTCCTTTAGTTGGATTTGATTAAAAAAAAAACCTTATACATACATGTAGTTATAGAGAGTTAGTTACCTTTGCACCTAAGTTCTACTATGTATGATTGCCTTGTATTATTGGTTTAGACACTTCTAACAGATCAATTACATTCTCTTGTACTCAATTATGATAATATACATTCAGTTTTTCATCTATTCTCTCTCTATTTCTTGCTGTTGAAGAAGCTGAGCTCTCACATCTCTGTTCTTGGTTTGTTCAATTGTTCTGCACGCGTGTATACACTCATATTTTATGAAAGTGGTTATTGTCGTAGCGATACGTTTTGATTAGGATTGGATGTATAGAAAAAAGTTTATTACACCAAAATTAGTCATTAAAATCGGCCACCATATATAATACACATTAAAATATAAAATATATCTACAATTTTAACTTATTTTTAGTGTGTATTTTATATTTCATTATATATTATACACTGCTAGCGTTTTGTTGACTAATTTCATTGTATAAATAAAATTATTAATAAAGAATTTGTGCATGTAAAATCACCTAATTAAAAACTTAGTTTAAAATCGTCATTCTAATTACAAAAATTTTTAAAATCAAAATTGTTTCTTGAATTACATGATTTCTACTACCATCTACATGATAAATATTTTCAAAAAAGATCTTTTTGAAATCCAACCACATTAACTTTTGATTGAATCACAACTTAAAAATTTAATTTTCTATACTTATTCACAAATTTGTGGTGTTGTTAGTGTTGATTATCATGTAAAGGAAATAATAATAGTGCAGATGATGTAATTTAAGAAGCAATTTTATTATTTTTAAAAAAAATTTAATCGATGAACAATTTTAAAATATGAAATAAACATTAGGAACGATTTTGAATGATAAAGAATTTTAGAAACAATTTTACTTTTTTGTCAAAACTACATAAACCAAAATAGTGCTTAATCCATTTTTCTTTGATCCAATCTTATATGCGTACGATGAAATAAAGAAGATTATTTAATAAATTTAATGTACATATTAAATTATGAAATTTTACATGTTCCCTTACAACATTTTTTATATAGATGAAGATAGAATTAAAAACATACAAATAATAATGAACCAATAAACTCCCTCCCCAATAAAATTAAAATCCTACTTCTTCTGCTAAAATTACACATTTACCACTTGGTTATTTTCTTCCTCTACTTTTGATCTTTCGATTCTGCAGTTGTCGTCACAGCCTCTTTTTGTTGCTTAGCCATTGATTCCAACAATGAATCCAACTCATCTTCCATGCTATCTACCTGCATTTTCATATACAAATTCATCATCAATTTTTGTTATGGTCATCAAGCTAAGAATTATATTATAATTAATAATGTTATTGTTATCTCAATTCATAATTGTTTATTGCACAAAAATCAAAAGAAAAATAAAAGTTCAGTATGTATTATTTCATCATGAATGAACATTTATTGAATGACAAGAATTTTCAAACTTTCTTGATACAAATAAACATTAATGAATAATATTTTTAATTATTGACTTGAAGGAAGGAAACCTCAGCAAGCCTTCTTAATTGAAACACGAGTTAATGCCACTTAGCTTGCAATCCATGTTGAAAATTAAACTAAGCAAGTGGTTTCAAATAAAATCGAATCTATTTTAAATTAATAATGATAGTTAATGTTCACCAATTTTGGGTGCATACGAAACTTCTTCGATATATAGGTGGGAAAAACTCATAGTACTATCAACATAAGGCTGAGTCAAAGAAAGAATTGCAGTCAAAATAATCCATCTTAGATCAATCTATTGTGATAGTTTGACTTTCAAAAGATGCCTAATAAAAATAATAATAATAATAATCTAGCTAGTAGATTTATTTTAATCCCCCCATTTTACATATTGTACCAATTATCTTGACAAATTTAAGTTTAATATACTACTAAACTTTTACATAGTTTTATAGAGCAATATGTTCTATTTAATCTAGCAATATTGCAATGTGCATTTATATATTATGCATCTAGACATTCAATAATCTTGATAGCTAATTAATAAAACTTTACTTGTACTGTAAAAAGTTGAATGATACAATGGTTATTATATAAAAATAAATAGCATGTGTAATGTGTACAGAGAAAACCACAAAATAAAGCTAGTGGTGAAATGATGATCTATGTAGGTGCAACTCTTAATTAATATCATATCAACAACTTTATATATTTTAATTAGTCTAAATAATTATTATATTATTCACATGTGCATATGGAGTAGTTAGGTTTCATGGTAGAAAACATGAAATAATTAATTAAGGAATATAAAAGACAAAATTATTAAAACGCATGCATTAGGTGAAAACAAGACAAAAGTTAAATGAAAGAAAAGAACAAGATTTGTGAAACTAATTAATATGAAGATTATTAATTAAATGATGAAAAACCAACAAACCTTTTCCAATGCATCTTCTGTTTTTTCAGCAAACTTGTCTACATTTTCAGCCACTTTCTCAACGAATTCAACAGCATCATGAAGTTTTCCCTGAGGAATAATCTTCACAACTTCTTCAGCTGCTTTGTCCACTCTCTCTGCCACTTCTTCTATCACATCTGCAATCTTTTCTACTTGCTCTATTGTTGTTTCAACTTTATCTACACACAATATAATTAACTAACAATTGTTAAAAACAAAAATGTAATTGAAACATTAGGTGTAAA
Organism: Stylosanthes scabra; assembly: GCA_036250425.1. Taxonomy (NCBI): domain Eukaryota; kingdom Viridiplantae; phylum Streptophyta; class Magnoliopsida; order Fabales; family Fabaceae; genus Stylosanthes; species Stylosanthes scabra. The sequence goes on along the minus strand of JASCZI010242236.1, from coordinate 29,308 downwards.
TTTGCTGCATTTTACTGCATCAAGATTCAAAACTGCTCTGATCTCAAAAGTAGTATAAATTGAAAGAAGATATAAATAAATGATTATATCTCTAAGACGTCCCGTCTCATCAAAGAGTGGTTGATTGTTTTGATTAAAAAAGAAAAACACATAAAACTTCATCAATGAAAAGTGAAAACTCTAAAAATAATGATTATGAAAATATGAACCGATATATATTAATAGTCAACGTGGAAATTCCAAGTTATAAATCTTGTCACCTTTGAGAAGTAGCAAGGGACCCCATTTGCCCTTAGAGAAGGACATCACTATCGTGAATATTGTTCCGACCATCCATAATTTCCTGTAAAAGAATAACGAACCGCTTCCTTAATATATAACTGCTTAATTACAAACTTAATACTTATTTAAGTATACGAATGAGTTAACCATTTCATCAATCTAAATTAGTTAAATTAATATGAAAGTGAGTAAACACATAAAATGAATACGAAATATATTTACCAATTAGAAGGTGAAGGGAAAGGAAAAGGATTAGCAGGAAGAGGGGGTCCTGGTTGTGTGCTGGCGCATACACTAATGTTCCTGCATATGCCAATTCAAAACTTGAATCTTAATACAATTTGAGATTAAATTAAACTAAAGTAGAATTTTACGATTTTTAATATAGTAAGCTAACAATAAGAATTAAAAGCTTGAAGCTTATTATTAGGAGAGGGGATTCATTCATGTTTTATACGTACATGTTTCTTCTGATGAATGGAAGAAGATTCTGTTGTAGAACTGAGGAGCCGCCATTAAATTTGATGTTGGATCCAAAACTGATTCGAACATTGTCAACCTCTGAACCTTGACATCTGAGGAATGTTGTTGGAGCAATTAATGAAGATTTGTGGTGAGTGATGAAGATTGCGTTTGTTGCCATATTGATCAGCCAATGAATATACTCAAATTTATCTTCTTTCTTTGCAGAAATATATAAATAGCAATGGTGCTGATGATGAGAATATATATATAATGTATTTATGTATGAAAGAAAATAATTGACATGGCTTAGGTAGATATATTGAAAGGAAGATGCTAAGTAACAATGGACATAGCCAACAACGTTGATCGCAATGATATCATGACTTTATCTTTATATATTATTACAAAGTTGAATTATAAAAATGAATAAATAGGTTATTGTTATTTTTCAATTGCAAGTTGGCTCAATATTTTAACTGTGGTTGATGCTGGACTCCAGCATGTGAATCAGCATCATTGAATAACAATAAATAAATACGGATACTAGTATTTAAATTACAGTGATACTATGTATCACTGCCATACATTTCATTTACAACGCGAAACATATAAACATCAATATAGAAAAATTCACAAAATACATGATTACAACATATGATAGTACAGAAAGAATATATCTCAATATCGAAATCAAAATAAAAGAAAAAAATAATTGATGTATGGAGGTGTACAGTAATATATATAAATTAATTTTTTAAATTAATAATATAATTTAAATACTTCCTTATTATTTTACTACATATAATGTGGTGGCGTTGTTAGAAAATATTTACTTCTATCATATACATATGTGATGGGAATATGAAAGAAGATTAGTATGTAACCTTTTTTTTTAAATATTTTTTTATGACAAATAATTTAATAAAAATATATTTTACTATTTTTAAGTTTAAAATTAAAATCAATTAACTAAAATATAAAGTACTTATCAAATATCAATTATCATCACCTCATCTTGACTAATATAATATATCTTTCTTTAACATTAACCGACAACACATTTTATGTATGGCATTTTACTTGGGCTAGATAAGTTTATGAAATTAAATCAAATAACTCCCAATTATATGAACCCTAAACTTTTTCTTCTTGCTTAAGATTGTGGCAAATCAGGAATTTTTATGCCATAACCATGATGGGTCGCGCAGGCTCCCGTGTTACTCACATGGTAATTGTGGTTCCAGCTCCTCCATGCGAAGTAAGAGGATATGATAATCAAATATGTTTTTGTGGCTTCAAGATGTTAATTAAGAAATTTGGGACAGTAGAGAACCTAGATTGTTTCATACCTAATAAGTTAGTATCAATATATATATATAATTCCATCTTCAATCTCTTCAATTCGTGTTGTTCTTCTTGAATTTTATTTATTTATCTTTTGTATAAGGGCTGCCATTGCAATTACTTTTGATGGGTTGATGTAGCAGAACGTGCAAATGAAAATGAAAAAAATAGGGTAGCCAAAATGACAATATGCTACCGATTTTTAACATACACAAAACAAAAATAGGGGATTCAATGGTGTTTTTTTTAACGCCATTTATCCTTCTTTCAACTTTGCAGAAGAACACTAATAATTCAGGAATGTTAGAAAGGGAAAGAGAGTACACAATAGAAAAAGATTCATGTATTAGAATTGCATGAGAGTTGTCTATATCCCATAGTACAATACACTAACGATATTTATGTGTGAAGAAAGAATCAGAATAATAATAACCTAATATCCTATAATAATGAGTAATATCAAACTAATAAACTCATATATGATAATTAATACTAATTGATACTAATATATTCTAAAATCCCCCCTCAAACTACTGCCAAAAGGAGATACAAACAAAACTGCCAATAGATATCGGAACGGGTGCAGATGAAACAGCTGGAACGAGATGTAGACGAAACTGCCTCGTGCATAAAAAGATTGGCGAAACTGCCGAAGGAGTGCAGATGGAACTGCTGGAAGTGTGCAAATGAAACTGCCACAAAGAGATTGGTGAAACTGCCATAACGAGGTGGAGAGAGAACTCCCACAAAGAGATTGGCGAAGTGGAGACGGAACTTCCACAAAGAGAGTAACAAACTGTCGAGACGGAATGTAGACAAAACTGCTACAAAGATGCTGACAAAAAATGCAGAAAATTGATAAAGCAACATGGTGAAGATGTGGAGAAGTAGGGAGCTTGAAGCGGAAAAAGCATAAAAATTGTGTGCTAAGAACAAAACAAAGAAACTCATAGAATTCAAGGAGGATACCAATGTGTAATCTCCATCAATAATAATAATAAAAAAATTGAAAAGAAATTAAGCTCATGATACCATGGTAGTAAAGGAGAGAGAGTACACAATAGAGAAAGATTTTGTATTAGAATTGTATGAGAATTGTCTATCTCCTATAGTACAATGCACTAACATATTTATAGGTGAAGAGAGAATCAGAATAATAATAACCTAACATCCTATAATAATGAGTAATATCAAACTAATAAACCTATGTATGATAATTGATACTAATATATTCTAACAAGGAAAACAATGGGAGTGCTAGGGAAGTGCTTCGGGGAGTAAAGACCAATTAAGCAAACAATAACGACGTCATGAAAGGAAGTAACGGCAAGACTAACGTGATTGCCTGGATTGTTTGGGCCTTAGAGTGTTATTTGAATAAAAAAAACGATGCAACTGGGATGGGCATGATGTTGGATCAAAACTCAAGCTCATCATGCCCGTTCCCATCAGGATTTGGCCCCTGCAAGGAGGGAGCTCATATTCACATAGAGTTAACCGACAAGGAGAATAGAGGGTCGGCAAGAGAGGGGACAGAGGAAAACAGAACCGGAGAACACGGTGATAGCCCTGCCAGTATTGATGCGTTGAGTTAGAGAGATGAATCAGTGACCTGATATTGAAGCAAAGGAAACAAAAGATGCAAGTAAGGGCGCTGGTATGAAAGAAGATGAAGATATCGAGGAAGATAAACAAACATTGCAACTCTATCAGATAGGTGGCATGGGGTTTGACGAGGATGAGAAGGTGGTTTTGGCAACTCTAAAGAAGAAGAGAACGAACAAAGATAAAGACCAACACAACAAATCCAAGGGCAACAGATTGACGGCGAAAATTGTCGGCCTAAAATTCTCAAAAAGACTTATCAGATAGGTGCTCGAACTTCTTCGACATAAATATATGGTGTTTGGTTCCTACTGTTGGTTTAAGAGTTGTCAGGATGATACAGGTTTAAGTGGTTTTCAATAAGGATTTTTTTTTAAAGAGAAAATCTTTACAGGAAGAAAAACTTGGTCGCTTTGATGGTTAGATGCCTTTTGATTTAGTCTGTTTAACTGAGAGACATTGGTGTTGCAATTTGGATGCAAGTTTTTCAACTTGATTTCGCCTGGTAGAAAAAGTATAGAGTCTTGGATTAATTGAGGTGATATTCTTTAAATTCGTGTTCCCAAAAGGATAAGAAGTAGAAGCCAAGTAGTGCTTTATTTGTTTTTTTTTTTGCTTTTTGATTCTTGAAGTCTCTCACGTCCCTCCTCAGGAAATTCCTGTGAGATTGTAACCGATCAGAAAAAAAAACTTTCAAAGACTAATTTGATTAATTTTATCTTTAAGGGATCAATTTGGAGAATGTATAATCTTTCGGGGACTATTTTAAGTATTTACTCATGATTCTTGACTTTGAAATTGGCTTCTTCTAAGTTATTAATTTTGTGAGCCAATTGAGACTAGCTCAGTTGGTGTAGATTATTTTGCTAGATTTTTTTCTTCCCCAATAATCCAAGTTCAAAACCCCAATATAAAAAAAATAAAAAATTTATTAATTTTGTGAAAAAAAATATCATGATTTACAAATTGTTTTGTAAATTAAAAAAAAAAACGAAACTTAACAATAAATAGCCCTCTTTCTTACAATCCTACCTGCTCTAATTTATTTGAGGCTATGAATACAATGAAATTAGTAAGTGAATGTGTTAGTGACAAAATTTTGAATCCTATCCCTTCACTATAGTGAATTAAGAATTCTATTACCGTTATAAAATCCATAAATTCATATTACAACGCCTTGTTGACGTATTACACCACTATTGGTAAATATTTAAGTATTACAATGTCGCCGTTAGACCAATATAAAAAATAGAGTTATATTAAATATGAAAAAACTAGGAAATCAACATATTATGACCAATAGGGAGCTCAACAATAGTTATGAATGATAACTCATATAAATTTTTGAATGATAACTTAATATTTGATATATGAGTTACGGATGATAACTCATATAAATTTTGGATGATAACTTAGTTGTTGGCTCCCTAATGGCTCCCTAACGTGAGTTCCGTAGCATTATTCATTAAATATACATTAAAATCAGTCATTAATATATAATGCATATTGAAATACAAAATATATATTAGAAATAAATTAAATTATATATCTATTTTATATTTCAATATGTATTATATATGGTGACTGATTTTATTAATTAATTTTGGTGTGCAAATAAAATTTTAATAAAATATATTTACAGTGTTGTCAATACTAATTATCCAGTGGTTTCACTTTATAATGCTACGAAACCAACACTAGAGAGTCAATAGAGGGTCAATAATGTTATCATGTGGAACTCATGTATTCAATAATAAGTTATCATCTAAAATTTATATAACTTATTATCCATAATATATATTGGCTCCCTATTAATTATAATGTGTTGATTCCATAATTTTTTTAAAAATAGTATATTAATAATCTTTGAATTACTTTTTTTTATTAGAAGTGGGGCAAAATAAAAATTGAAATAAAAGAATTTGCGAAATTATTATTGAAGAGTACTAGGAAAAAGAAAAGGTTAACACAACATCGTGACGAGGGTCCTCCACTATGTACGATTTAAAAGAAAAAAATTATGCCCGGCTCCATAAATAATTATACCGATGTAATTAAATTTGTCAATAATAAGATGTAGTTCATATATATTTTCTTTTTGCCATTGTGAAAGATTTCAGATTTAAGCCTTACAAACCTAAGACACAAAAAATATCTAATTACATTTAATTTTTAATATACCAAAATTCTAAAATAATAAAAGAGTATTATTTAATGATGCAGAGAAAAATACACTTTTTTTATTAACTAAAATATCAACAGCTACAAATAATTAATAGAATAAATTTAGGTGTTTATGTATTCATTCATTTATTTCATACATAATAGGCCCATGCATCAAGTACAGAAGAAAAAGACTACGGAATCAACATATTATGACTAATAGAGAGCCAATATATATTACGGATGATAAGTTATATAAATTTTGGATGATAATTTATTGTTGGATATATGAGTTACGGATGATAACTCATATAAACTTTGGATGATAACTTAATTATTGGCTCCCTATTGGCTCTCTAATGTTGATTCCGTAGCATTGTTCAAGTACAGAAATAATAAAGTTTAGCACAATAAATTTGAATCATAACCAAAAAAAAAATTAATTTTGTTGGGATACATTATGATAAAGATGTTAAAAACATCTTTATATAAAAATATTTTATCTAGTCCGTTAATTAAAATTATAATATTTTAAATTTTGTTTATTTTAAAGGTGTAGATTTTATTTAGATATTTAAAATTCTGACTTTTAATATATCAATCTTTTTAGATGATTTAATTTTAATTTAATAATTTTTATCTTATTATTTATTTTCTTAATTTTCAATTCTTGATTTTGTAATTTTATATTATATATGTTTTTATTTTTAATTTTTACTTTTTATTTTTAGTCATTCTTTATTTTTTAATTTTTATTTCTTTTAAATTTTTACTCTATTAGGATTTTTAGAAAATATATTTTAATTATGAAAAATAAAAGTCTTTAAAAAAAGATGTTTTAGACATATTTAACATCATGTCTTCCATTTTTGTTTGGATGGATGTATATATATGTAGTATTACTGTAATGAATATTAGCAACATTCACAGCTAGGGGTGTTCGCGGTCCGATTTGGATCGGTTTTGAGTGAAAAACACATCCGATCTGAACACTAATTTTATGTGCGGTGCGGTTTGGATCGGATAATTTTCTCTAAACAATTAATCCGGTCAAATTTAAAGCGGTTTGGATTTGATTGAAATTGCGATTTTGTAAATTAAAAAAATAATTAAAAATATATAATAACTTTTAATATTAAAATATTAAATAACCAACAATAATATGATAAGTCTTAATAATTTTTTGAAAAACCAACAATAACATAATAATAGAAGTAAAATTATAGATTGGTTAAAATAAATAAATAAATAAATCTCATTTTAAATTTATAAAATGTTTACTAAATAAAAATAGTACATAAGATAAAAATGTATAACATTAAAGATATTATAAGTAAAATTTTAAATTTAATGATAAAATAACACTATTATATCACATTATACGGTTTGGATTTGATTGATTTTTAGAAGTAAATTCGAAATCTGATCTAATCCACATGGTTTGTCAAAATTAAAATTCAATTAAATCCAAGTTAGTGCGGTGTTAATCGATTTCGGTTTAGATTAGATTGGATGTGCGATTTAATTTTGATCGGTTTGAATTTGAACACCCCTAATTCTCAACGGCCATTGGCACAACACCCGAATAGGTAATTTTTCTTTAATTTGGGTAGCTAGGAAGGAAAAAAAATTGGAAACGTTAGAGTTTAGCTGAATCAGAGTTTTACGAGTAAAATTATATAATAATTCGCAGTTGTGCTATGTGCATATTAATTTCAGCCACCAAATTCAGCAACCGTATAAAATACGGTATAGAAATACAAAAATATAAATAAAACAATCCTAATTATTCCACGCGCATACATAATAACACAAACAATCTAATCTGTCCACGTACACGCTCATAATCACTTCTTACCGTGTATAATCACTTCTGCACTACACTCACTGGCTTCTTCTCCTCTTTCATCTGCAGAGGCATCTCACCTCCTCTCCGATCTCGTCGTGCCGTCGGAACACCCTCTTTTCCGGTTTCTTCGCGCTGCCTGGAGTCGCCTCCACGCGCGGTGTTTCTCTTCTTCTCCGATTTGCATTGTGTTTTTCTTCTTCTGTTATTCGTCGAGCCCCGACTTCTCTTCTCCATATGAAGTTTTTGAATAGGTTCATTGTTTTAATACTTTGGTTAGCTTTTTTCTTTTAAATTGTTTAAAGGGAACAAAAATAAATATGTACTCCGAGACAACTACTTCATGCATAAGTAATAAAATGAAGGGAACAAAAATAAATATGTACTCCCAGACATTACTGATTTTTGGCTATGGGATATTATAATTTTGTGAAGCATGATGTGTTTGATTATGGTATCATATAAGTAATAACTTTTATTTTGATTTCCACAGTTTGATTATATAACTTGTGTGTGTTTAATTACAACCAAAATTTATGATGTGGTATTTTATCAAATTTGATTATATCCTTACAAAGATGACAATAAAAAGAAGGAAGCACAAGAAGAAAGAGAAAAGAAGAAAGAAGCACAAGAAGAAGATGAAGAGAGGAAAAAAAGAAAAAGAACTGCATAATCCAAAATAAATGAAGCAAGAAACTAAAGTCTAAGACATAAGAAATCAAGAACTCTTCAAGTTACTCTATATGCAATTGTTGGAATAGAATTTTTAGAGAAAATAATTATAAATTAAGGAAAACAAAATTCACTAAAATTAACAACTCAGGAAAAAAAATTATTGCCTTTAAATAATTCAAATTACTGAAATTAGTGTTCTTAAGTCTTAGCATATTAATCAAATGATGTTGAACCAATGTATTTGATTATAATGATAATATATATTACAATTTGGATCACGTTTGATTATAATATAGGACTTAGAACTTTTATTTGGATTTGATGAGTTTGATTATATATCATGGGTGAATTTGATTATAACCATAATTTTTATTACAATTTGATATTATTACAATTTGATATTCTGTTTGATCATAGCAAGAACTTCTATTATAATTTTCTATTCTAACAACTAATATCAAATAAAAATTGTAATTTAGATAAACCTTCTCACACTTCTTTAAGAACACGAGTACAAACTAAGTCACTTATTTGATATTTCTTTAAACAAAATAAAAGCACATATAAAATGAAACCTCCACATAAGAAATTGACATTTTCATAGTTATAACCTCTTGATTTGATATCACTTCAAATATAGATAATTAAGCTATTAATTAATAATCAAACACTTAAATATTAATAATCAAACTGCTAATTTATAATAAAGCATTTAAATATAAATAATCAAACTAATATCTCATAATAATCAAATATTTTTTTATATATAATTCAAAGTCTTCAAACACAGGGAAGTTTACAAGGCAAAACAAACAAAAGTTCACACGAGGACCTACAAAAACCTCATCTCAGAGCAGTCAAGAAAATAAATAAAGCAAAATCAAGATAAGTTCATCAAACTAATAATAGAGCAATCAAGAAATCCAAATGTGATCCAAAATACATTTCAGTTTACTCAATCAATAGATATCCTTCGTGATTTAGACCAGCAAGCCTTTTATATCATTCTTGGCATCCTTACTTGCATCCTTACTCAATCTTTTTTCCTCCCAATCCTTTCCAGTCATGTGTATGAACATTAAACATGGATTATTAGCAATAAACTGCACAAAAAAAAAATCAAAACCCTAGAATAAAAAAAATAAAAAAATATGAATGGAAAATGTTAGAATAAAATCACAATGAAGCTCAAAACAAAACCACGGAATATAAAATTATGAATGAAAATGACATGAAAATCCTAAATGGAGGTGAGAAGAATGAATGTGGAAAGAAAATTGCGCAAAGAAAGAAAAAGGGCATCGAGAAAAGGTGATAAAATTGTGTAAAGAAAAGAAGAAAATACGATTAGCGGTGTGATAAAAAAGGTAAGTTGGATGGGTTGTTCAGCTTTGGCACGTGAGGCTTTGAGGAGAGCGTACGTATATAATGGTGATAGCTCACTGTATATTGTATAATAATACAGTGGCTGAAATTAATGGCTAAAAATAATATACAAATAGCATTTTTGAATAACTCGTATATAGAGTTCATCTGCTAAAATTGTTTATACATATATTTATAACTAACAAAATTTATTATTTTGGGACAACATTTGACCAACAAATTCTTAAATTCTAAATAAGTATTGCTAGATAATCAAACAAGCCAACCAAAACAAAAGTTATTAAACAAGTTCACTATGAACTTTTGTTAAAGTTTGGATTTAAGTTTCTTTTTAATTTGGTTTCGAACTTTTTATTTTTAAAAGTTCAGTTGTTTTTTCAGCCTAATAATATAAAAGTAAACCGTGGGT